>JAODAL010012928.1:0-93373 GCA_025379985.1 Phyllomedusa bahiana | reverse complement strand
AACCTGGCTTGCCTCGGCAAGAAGTCACACAGGGAGGAACTGCTCCAGCGTCATGCAGCAAGAAATCGATGTGTGGCTTTCTCCGCGCCAACTGCAAATCGGAACCATGGTGACGGACAATGGGGGAACATGTTGTCCGCGCTGCACCGAGGAGGGATGGTCCATGCGCCCTGCATGGTGCATGTGTTCAATCCGGTTGTGAAAAGGTTCCTGAAGTCTTCACCGATCTTCAGAACATTCTGAAAATGGCCAAGAAACTGTGCATGCACTTTATCCATTCGTACAAAGCCAGGAACACCCTCCTCGAGTTGCAGCGGCAGAAGGCCTCCCCCAACACACTCTGATATGCGATGTTTCCACCCGCTGGAATTCCAGCCTGCACATGTTGGACCGACTGTATGAACAGAGAAAGGCCATTAACGATTTTTTGATGATCCAGGCAGACAGAAGTACTCCCCTGTGTAACTTTGATGTCAGCCAGTGGCAGCTCATGCGTGACACCTGCCGTTTGTTGAGGCCATTCGAGGAGGCGACGTTATTTGTCATCGCCAGGACTACGGGATGAATAACTCATTCCACTGCTTCCATGTCCTGGAACAGATGCTGAAAAATCTGTCTGGCAGGGACTGGAGACGTGGCGACTACATCTCGTGGCCACATGAGTCCGTGGGGACTGAAATGGAGGAGGAGGAGGAGGACATTGGAGCAGAAGCATTGTCTGGTGAAATGAGTGGATTTTCTACCCAGGTGACAAGAGAGGAGGAGCAGGAGCAGCTGGAGGAGGTGGATGGAGATGAGGAAGACGAGGCAGATGACCCCCAAGCACCGTGGCAGTATACAGTGGAAATGGAGGCAGGGAGCCCCCTCGGAGTCACTTGTGCAGATGGCCCGCAGCATGCTTATTTGCCTGGCTAGTGACAGCCGAATAGTCAGCATGTGCAGAGGGATGACTTCGGGCTCTCCACCCAATTGGACCCTTCCCTCCCGGGTCCAAAATGGACCCCTTTTTTCCCAGCATTGAAGGAAGACAAACTCTACTATAGGGGAAATCCTCCGTAATCATTTGGCTGCTCCCGATGTTGGGCATCGTCCCCCCCCTATCAGGTTGACCGGGGTTCCCCCCAAAGGCGCTCCCAACGAAACTACTGCCGGCGGCTGCTGGGAGAAGGGGGGGGTAGGAGCATTCCACCTCCATCAGTATTTAAAAAAAGGGTCGGAGTCACGTTTGAGCAGTTTCCCCAAAACCCGCCTAGTGAGGGGGGAAAGCCCGGCCAGCAGAAAAGCAGCAGCAGGACCTGGAGCAGCCCCTTTGAACCAACAGTTGGGGCACCAACTTGGACAGCACTCTCCACCTAGGGGGGAAGATCCGCGGGACTACGGGGGCCACCAAAAACCCTGGTGGGGGGGCCCCGAAACTTTCCCGGGGTTTGCATTGGAAAGGCTTTCCTGCCCGGCCAGAATTGTGGCATCAGAGCGGGTGTTCGGGTGCGGGGGGGGCCCAAACGTTACCCCAAGGAGAACCCCTGCCAGGGGAAAGGGGGAACGACGGGGGGGACCTTTGTCAAGTTTAAAAATCAGGGCTTGGAAATTCGGCCAGGTTTTTCCACCCCACCAATGCCATAGGGTCAGCCCCGGGGTTAAAAACAACCTGCCCACCCACTATTCTGTTTCCCGCCACCCACCGATGCCCCCAACTGCGGACATTTCCCCCTCTGCCTACCCCCCCATCTTTACCAGGGACGGGGTATTGCCACCCACCTCAAAAACTCTGCCCCATTGTGCCATCTATGACCTCATGCGGGCTTTTTGCTTTTTTTGCTGTTCCCGGGTAAACATCCACCTTTGTTTTTTGGGTGCCACTGTCTGACCTCATGCTGCTGCTGTGACGTTTGCCATGTCCTCCACACTTTTGTCATTGGGCCACTCCCTACCTCATGCTGCTGCCCCCCGTGCCCTCCGCTCTAGTCTTGTCCCACTCTGTGGTTTCCCCTTCCTGTTTTGGGCCCACCGCCAGAATGTTTTTTGGCCAAACTGCCTGATCTCAGCTGCGCTTTTGTGACCTCCAAAACTGGGGGATTGTGCTACTTTTTGGGGCCTAAAAACGTTTTTTGGGCCGCCCCAGAATGTCTTTGGGGCCACTGCCTATCTCATGCTCCGCTGTCTTACTCCCACACTGTATCATTGTGGCCACTCTGGGGCCAAAATACTGTTTTTGCCGCCCCCAAAATTGTCATTGTGCCACTTCCTAAATCTCATACGCTGCCGCCGGTGACCTCCACACTGTGGGGGATTGTGCCCCTCCTGGGGCCCTTAATACGATTTCCCGCCTCCAGAATGCCCATTTTTCCCACTCCCGATCTCATGCTGCTGCGTCGGGACCTCCACACTGTATCATTGTCCCAACTCTGGGGCCCTAATACTGTTTTGCCCCCTCCAGAAGGCCCTTGTGCCACTCCCTGACCCCAAAGCTGCGGGCTGCCCTTTGACCCCACACTGTACCCATTTTTGCCACCGGGGCCCTAATACTTTTTTTGGGCCGCCTCCAAATGTCATTGTCCACTCCTGCCCCTCATACGGGCTGCCACCTGACCTCCACACTGTGGTAAATTTTTGTCACCCCCTTTTTTTTGGGGCCAAATACGGGTTTTTGCCCCCCCCCGGGAATTTTCCATTGGGGCCACTCCCTGTTTCTCATACTGCTGCCGGCCGTGACCTCCACACGGGTTTTGATTGTGCCACCCCCTGGGGCCAAAAAACTGTTTTTCCCCGGCCTCCAGAATGCCCTTTGTCCCACTCCCCTGATCCCCTGCTGCGGGCGGGTCGGGTAAACCTCCACACGTATCAATTGTCCCATTTCTGTGCCTAAAACTGTTTTCCCGGGCTCCAGAAGCATTTGTGCCCGGGCCCTGATCCTTTTCTGTTTTCTGTCGTGACCCCCACACTGTACCTTTGGGTGCCACTCTGGGGGGCCAAAAATACTTTTTTGCCGCCTCCAGAATGTCATTGTGCCACCCCCTGACCTCTTTTCTCTGCCCCCCTTGGACCTCCACACTGTGTGATTGTGCCACTCTGGGGCCTAAAACTTTTTTTTGCCCCCCTGCAGAATGAAAAGTGCCACTCCCCTTAAATCTCAAAACTGCTGCCGCCGTGACCTCCACACTGTGTGATTGTGCCACTCTGTGGCCTAATACTGTTTTCCCGCCCCTTCCAGAACACCACTCCGAAGGCGCTGCTGTCTGACCCCACACTGTATCATTGTGCAACCTGGGGCCTAATACGGGTTTTCCCCACCTCCGGGAAATGCCATTGGGGCCCCCTGCCTGACCCCTCATACTTTTTCCCGGGCCGGGTGACCTCCAACTGTTTTATTTTTGCCACTCTGGGGGCCCCAATACTGTTTTGGCCGCCTCCGAATGCCCATTGTCCCCACCCCCCTGACCCAAAATACGCTCCCCCCGTGACCTCCACACGGGTTTTGATTGTCCCCATTTCTGGGGCCAAAAGTGTTCAGTTTGCCTCCAAATGACTTTTGGTCCCACGCCAAACCCCATCCCTGCTCCCGGGCCCGGGGCCCCTTTCCACACGTGTGTTTTTGTGCCACCCCGGGCCTAAATACTTTTTTGGGGCCGCCCCCAAAAAATTTGTCATTGTCCCAACTGCCGATCCCCAGCGCTGCTGTCATGACCTCCACACTGAAACTTTTGTGCCCTCGGTGGCCAAAATCCCTTTTTTCCCGCCTCCAGAATGTCTTTTGGCCACTGCCTAAACCTAAAACGCTCCGCCTGACCTCCACACTGTTGATTTTTTCCCACTCCTTTGGCCTAAACTTTTTTGGGGCCCCCTTCAAATGCATTGGGGCCACTGCCTGACCTCATACTGCTGCGGGCCGTGACCTCCAAAAGGTAAATTTTCCCCTCTGTGGCCTAATACTGTTTTTTGCCGCCTCCAAGAATGTCTTGGGCCACTCCCTGATCTAAATACTCTCCCGGCCCCGTGACCTCCAATGTGTGATTGCCACTCTGGGGCCTAAAACTTTTTTAAGCCTCCTCCAAAATGTCATTGTGCCACTCCCTGATCTCATACTGCTCCCCGGGCCCGTGACCCCCCACACTGTTTTTATTGGGTGCCACTCTGTGGGCCAAATTACTTTTTTAGGGCCCTCCCCAAATGTAAATTTTTCCCACGGGCCTGATTCTCATACTCTCCCTGCCCCGTGACCTCCACACTGTGTGATTTGCCACTCTGGGCCCCTAATACGGGTTTTGGCCGCCCCCAGAATGTCATTGGGCCACTGCCGGATCTAAATGCGCTGCTGTCATGACCTCCACACTGTATCATTTTTCCACTCTTAGGCCTAATACTGTTTTGGGCCGCCCCCCAGAAGTCATTGTCCACTCCCTGACCCATATTTGTTTCCCGGGCTTTACCCCACTCTCAGTCTTTGTGCCACTCTTGGCTTCCCGTGTTTTTGGGCCACCCCCCCAAAAATTCATTGTGCCCACGCCTGATCTCAAAAAAGCTCCCCCCTCCGGGGGAAAACCCCCCCACATTTGGTTTTGTTTGTGCCACCGGGGTTTTTCCTGGGTGTTTTCCCCACCCCCAAAATGTCATTGGCCACTGCCTGCCCTCATTTTTCTGGGGCCGGGCCACCGTCCCCCTCCCCCACTCTGTCACAAATTTTTGGGAAAACCTGAGCTCTAAAGCTTTGTTTTTTTTTCCAAAGCTTTTCTGGCATAAACTTTTTTCAGGTTTCCCTTCCCGTTTGGTTTTTTTGGTTTTTTTTTGGGCCCTCTTAAGTGCCCGGGGAATTTTTAATATTTGAAGCGATTCTAAGATTTGGCCAGTCATTTGGGGGTGTCATAAAAAAAACACTAACATTTAATGAAGCCCAAAACCCCAGTTCCCTCGGCAAAATTTAAGAATGGCACAACTTTCAACATCACCCTGAAAGGCTCTGTGCAGCCTGGAAATAGCTGCTTTTTAACCCCATTGTCCGAAGTAAATTGGGACCAATTTATTTTTGTCGAAAATTCGGCAAGTAAAACCGAATCAAATTTTTTGAGAAAATTCCCCATCTCTAAATATATGCAAAAATTTTATTTTTTTATAATTTTTTAAATTTTTTTTATTACTTTTTTTCCCACTTTTTTGGCAAATTAACTTTTTGTTATCCTATTAAAGGATAACTATAAGCTTTAATATACACTTATAATGTATTAGCATACTCCTATATGCTATTTCATTATATACTTTGTTAGTATGACACACACAGTGTGCCATGACTGCAGGATTACTTCAGTCAGCCTCGGGGCTGCTGTTGGTTCCTAGGTCTAATAGTAAAAGCTTTCTCAAAGCTTTATCGTTCCAGGTTAACTCTGTGACCAGATCAGGCAAGGGGAGTAATTCCCTTTTGTTGCTGCCCATCTCTCGGACAGTAAATTGGAAGGTGTTAAAAAAGTGGAGATCGTGGTAAGTCTCAGAATCCACATACTAATTACTCAGAGAATGCTTCATGGCAATGCGATCTTTTTATTTTATAGCCTATTCCTTGAACTGAGATTACTGGAATCACAAAACCCCCGATTGAAACTAACAATGTCATAAATACTTTACTGCCCAGCATTAAAAGACAGCAAGCGGAACCTGCACCATCACACCTAGGACAATGGTTGAGATTTAGAGCCGGCCTCGCAATGACCAAAGTTGGAGATAATGCCAACTTTGGACATTTTGGGCCACATGTATTGAAATATGTGGATAGGTCTTAAACGCTCTTTTGTTGACCATTAGCAAACCCAATCAGATGCGCCCCTATCATAATTTTTCAGGAGCACTATTATGAAACGATAGAGGCGCTCTGATTGGTTGCTATTGGCAAACAAAGTGAACATTTTAACGACCTAGACAGTTTACACACATGTGGCCTTTCATTTTTTGTCAATAATAGCCAGAATTTGAGAAAGAGAAGTGTATGTCCTTTCTTTACATTCCCTATTTCTCTCTGAATTCACTCCTGGGCTTTTGCCCTTCAAAAAAAACTGAATGGATGTTTGCATATTATTGCAGTATTCTTTGTCTTCACAGGGAAAATGAAGAATCTTTTAAAAGACCAAACATATGTAGTTGACAATGACTCATTTCTGAAAAACTACAAAATCCATAAACAACATCTGAGCACTACATAAATAAAGTTATATTCTGCAATCTTGTGTTTCTCTTCTTCCTTTTCCCCTTTTTTCTGGTTACCTTACGGACCATAGTCGGGACACATGGAAGAGTTATGGCATTTTTAATGGAAAGAATAGTACAATCTACAGCACTAATAAAAGCCTAAGAAACCTAAGAAAGTCAATAGGATACCTTTTCTAATGGCAGACAGAGGAGTCGTTGGCTCCAAAATTACTGCTAACATGCATACAACAACATTATTATGTTTTTTAGACACATCTGTTCCTCACATAAGGGGCTTGACCTCATTAAAAGGGGTGTTTATTTGTGGAGAGTGGCAATGGCTTAACGTGTTAAACCTTGCACCAAAAATATGGCGCAATTGATGGCACATTATTAATGTGTTGTAAAGCATTTATTTCCAATGTCCCCGTGACATTCATAGTTTCCTCAGTGAAGTGTAGCTCCCCAAAGATGCCAGTTCTCATGCAGCCCAAACCATGAGACACTCCCACCATCATGCTTAATAATAATAATAATAATAATCTTTATTTATATAGCGCCAACATATTCCGCAGCACTTTACAAATTCAAGGGTAAACACGTACAGGACATTACACATTAAAAAGTTCTTACCTGATGCAGGAACTAGGTGTGAGGGCCTGCTCGTGTAGGTTACATTAAATCTATAGGCTGTATGGGTGAATAACCATACGGGTGAGAAGTGCAAAGTTTACAATGAGTCCAGCCCTAGCTGTTTCATAAATAGGGGGTGGTTATACATAAAAATGGCATGATCCTGCCACCCTGGACAGTACTTCGATTATAGAGATAAGCTGCACTGTGGGGTGACCTAGTGTAGGGAGTGACATTGTTTGTGATAGCAGTTAGGGATTTAGTACGGAAGATTGAGTATGTATTGTGTTTCTCAGGGCCCCCTCTTAAAAAACTGTGAGGGTTTTGTTGAGGTGTGCTGATCGCATACTTCTCTCCGCCGGGTAACATATTCAGAGATTTGGATGCCGCAACGTGTGAAATCTTGGAGGACGGGACATGGGGGTTCGGATGCTGATGAGTGTATCCTGTTATCAGACAGACAGTAGCGGATGAGTGCGGGTCGGGTGGTAGAAAGAGACGAGGGAGGTGATGTATGGGGACGCAGAGTTGTTCAGAGCTTGATGTGTGAAGAATCGCTGGAAGTGTTATTACATGTATCCTGTTAGTTGAATGGGCTGCCAGGGCTGTGACTGTCACTGGGTAGAGGTGTCAGTATAGCGGCTGGAGAGAAAGATGAGCCTGGCTGCTGTCTTTCAGGACAGATTGAAGAGGGGAGGGTTTGCAGAGAGCGACACGATATGCCAAGGAGTTACAGTAGTCAAGTCGAGAAAAGAATAAGAGCCGTTTAATGACGAGTTTGGTTGTTTTCACGATGTGAAATGGACGGATTCTGGAGGATGCTCTTGAGGCTGCACGGTGGACTGGTAGGGGGCAAGGGATTGGATATTATGGGTGAAGGTGGAAGCGTTATCAGAATATAGTTTAACCTCCCAGGACAGCGGGCACTGCTGCCTATGAGAGGTGGTTGGTTACCACATTCAGAAACAGCAATTGAGGTTGGGTTGGTTAGGTAGATGGCGGAAAGATCGTAGTTCGTCTTAGTGAGGTTTTGTTTCAGATGGAGAAAGGACATGATGTCGTGAGGAAAGCTGGACTGACAGTCACTGGTGTTTTGTAGCAGGGCATCCATACATTCATGGAGTGATGTCATGGGAGGTGGTGTATAATTGGGGTGTCATCAGATAGAGATTGGGATGGAAGCCAAATCTGTGGATGGTTTGTCCAATGGGGGCTGTGTACAATTGAAAAGGGAGAGGACCTAGTACTGATCCCTGGAGATACTCTAAGCAAGAGGAAGAGGAGTGGAGATCGAACCGGAAAATGAGACACTGAAGGACGCGAATCAGAAAAGGTAAGGATGAAGAAAACCAAGCGGAGAGCGGTGTCCCTGGGAGGCAATGGCACTGTGCATGCTGTGGAGAAGGTGGTGGATAACTGTGTCAAATATGCTGCAGAGAGATCAAAAGAGAAGCAGGCAAGGAGTAGTTACTTGTGATTTATGCTGTCAAGAGATATTGAAACTTTCAAACTAAGGCAGTTTAGTGGGTGTAGGGTGCGGAAACCGGATTGCAGAGGGTCAAGGAAGGAGTCTAGTAGGAAAGTTTGCGGATTAGGCGAGGAGAGAGTTGTACAAGCGTTCCAGGAGTTTAGAGATGAAGGGGAGGTTAGTGGACTGGTCGGTTAGTTAGCAGCACGGACGGGTCAGAGAGGGCTTTTGTAGTAAAGGGTAGTTTGATGGCGTGTTTGAAGGAAGGATGGAAAGATCCCAGTGGAGAGAGAGAGGTTACATGATTAGCAAGTAAATGCTGAGCGTGGACTGCTGGTGTAATAGGACTGGACCAGGTAGGAGGGCTATGGGGTCACTAGAGGCAGGTGGTGGGGCGACAGACAAGTGAAGCCTGACACTTCTTACTATTGTAGTCAGGTTCAAGGGCTGAGAGTAGATTAGAGGACGTGCGGGAGGGGCATGGGGATGGGTATTACTGGGGACAGAGATATGTTGAAGCGGTAATTTTTCTATTTTCTCTTTGAAAAAGTAAGTGGCAGGTACTTCAGCGCAGAGGATCAGTGACTGGGGCCTGAGCTCTGGGGACTTAGGAGGGATTTGGCAGGTGTCAAGAGGCCATTTTGGGTAGTTGTGTAGGTTGAGATGTGGGGAGGTGAGAATATTTTTGTTTGGCACTGCATGCGAAGGGCAGTGTGGTAAGTCCTGAGATGAGCTATGTAGTGGTGAAATTTGCTAGTAGCTTGACTGTCTCCACAGCCGAGCTCTGCACACCTGGAAAACATCACGCAGATGAGTGAGTCTGAGGCGTGCTTCAAGGCTGCGGGCGTCTGACTCTGGTGGTGCGGTGTTGAGTGGTGCCTCCAACATGTCCAGGTTGGTTGTGATGTGTTCATTATACATGTTTGACAGCATGGTAAGGACATGAGAGGGAGGTGATTGGAGGCAATGATGGACTGTATGGTATCTGTGTGTTCTGGAGTTTATTATTGAGCGGGATATTTTCTGAATAGTGTGATGAGCATGTTTGTCCAGTAGATGGGTGAGACATAATATTTGTGATATTTGAAGGAGATAAGGATGTGGTCATAGAGTACATAAGGAGAATTTGTGTGGTTAGAAATTGAGGTAAGATGTACAGTAAACCTAGATCATGAGGAGTTCTCCCTTTCCTTGTGGGTTGGAGAGTCAGTTAAACTGTGAGAGGCCAAGAGAAGAGTTGTGATAAGAAACGGTGAGGGCCAGAAGGATGGACATGGCGCGTCATCTAATGGGGGAGTGTTTGAAACAAATATGATGAGAGGGTGGGTATTTCAGTAGATGAGGAAGTGGTGGGAGCAGCAGCAATTATGATCCAGAATACTGGTGGATGATGCCTGGGGGTCTGTAGAATACTGCGTCTCTGATGGAAAATGGGTAAAAGAGTTGAGGGTGTGGACTCAAAAGGAGGGGATAATTGAGTGAGGGGTACAGGGGGACATGAACCCTGGTTGGAGCAATGTGGAGAGAGGAAGGAAAGCCGTCTCCTCCACCCGGCCGTTCTTTTGGTCTGGGGGTGTGGGTGAAGTGGTAGGCCGCCATAGGTGAGGGCAGCAAGGATTGCGGTTGGTCAGATGGGACTGGTGCATGTTTCTGTGAGGGCAGAGGTTCAGGGAAGTTGGAGAGAAACAGTCATGAACAGCAGATGAGTTGTTGCTGACGGATGGGCATTTCATAGAGCACACTTAAAAGGGGCAGAAAAAGAAGTACAGTGAATAACTATGCAGGTTGCAGGGTTGTTATGGGAGGGCAGAGGAGGACGGTGGGATGAGCAGTGAAGGAGGGTGGGAGGGGTTTAGGATAGATTTCCCCCTGCAGCAAAGAAGCATGAAGATGAATTAGAGTCAGCAGATGGGTTCTGTGATGATATGAGTTGGCGTTTGTGCAGTTTAATATGTTGAGTGGAGGTTTGGCAGGCTGGTTGAAAAGGGAAATTGTGTGTGGGATGAGTACATAGGTGAGGGAAGGAGAGAGGAAGCTTATATGGATAAAATTGTTGAGGTCAAGACAGGGTGGAAAGATAGGAGTGGCAGATGATACTGCTTGGGACTGTTAGCAATGACACACTTGTCATTACTCCACACTGGTTGCCATCACACACATTTACACCATCCTGAACTTATACATTTATTGTGGTTCTATTCAGAGCTCAGTAATTCCTGTTCTAAGTCTGCTTGTCACCAGCAAACTGTTTGTGGGCTTTCTTGTGCATCATCTTTAGAAGATAAACAAATGCAAAGGATTCCGGCTCACCTTGATTGCAGATCCAATACCTGGAAGCTCCCGCTACATCTCCTATACGAAAAACATGCAGGAATCACCTCGCCCTCTATTTCGGGTCTGTGTGTCTTGAAAAAACCATGCACATCAATGCCAAAATGGGATCACATCATACGTAGAAACATATACCTTTATTGATATGCTCACAGTGCAGAGATTAAAATACGGCATATCTTATAGGTTATGCTGTAATTGTATTCTGCACTGTGCGGATTTCAAATTTTGGTTTATGTTTTACGTATGTTGGATACGCTGTTGCTTTGATGTGCATGGTTGTTAAGACATCTTTAGAAGATTGGCTTCCTTCTGGGACACAGCCATGCAATAACCATATTTGGATGCTGTGTGCGGTGATTATGGTCTGAGCACTCACATGGGCTGACCCACATTATCTCTTTCACTTTGCTGCAACTGCTGGCAGCACTTCTTACTCTATTTTTTAACAAGACAATCTCTGGATGAATATGACATATGAAGCATGTTCAATCTTCTTTGGCTGACTATGGCAAGGCTTGTTCGGTGTGGAACATGTTTTGTTAAAACCGTTGTATGGTGTTGGCAATCCTATTATAGCCTAGGCCATGTTTATATAAAGCAACAATTCTTTTTTTCAGATCCTTTTAGAGTTTTTTATTCAAACCATGTTGTCATCCCTGTAACAGAAACCAAGAGCCCAAATTTTATATTGCCAAGGTTTCTCACTATCACTCCTTTTGAACTATTGTAGGCGATACATGAACTGGGATGGCCACTTGTATTACCCCTTCATTTTATAAATTGGCCTTGTGCCTTTGTCTAGTTTATCCTTTGGGTCTAAATGTATGAAAAAACTGTATAGTCTAAAACTCTCTTTGTTGACCATAGCATACCCTATCAGATTGGTTGCTTTTGGTCAACAGAGTCAGTTTTAGACCTAGACAGTTTCAATACATGTGGCCGTTAGAGGACTCAAAATTGTATGCAGGAATTAGGGTGGGTCAGTATGTAATAAAATTAGCAATGTCTGTGGACAACGTGATTCTTTTCCTTCAGGATCCTAAAACCTATTCGTAGGGGATCTTCCAAACTTTGGAAAATTTTAAGAGCTTTGCTGGCTTCAAGATTACCAAATGTGAACTTTTAGAGCTGGGTTCTCCACTCTAATCTGGGGCTTACTAAGATTAGGCATAAACCCCATAAAAGATTCCATATCCTACCCTGGGATTAAAAAAACAGGAATCACACTTAAATTATCTCCCGGTAATTTGCAAAATTTTAACTGACTTAAAACAGTGTTCACATTTGCCTCTATCTTTGGCAAGTTGTTGGTCATTTATTTAAGATGTCAGGATTTGCAAAACTGTTATATCCCCAACAAACATTACCTTTACTACTGAAACACTCTGATATCAAGAGATTTAAATCAGCTTTTATAGCTTTCAAATGGGCGGATAAAAAGCCAAGAATTTAATTGAACAAACTTAGGTTGTCAAAACAAGAAGGTGGCTTAAATGTTCTAAATATAAGAGAATATAGTTTGGCATGCCTGATGAGATGTGTCATAGACTGGTTTCATAGGGAAAATAGGTTTTCAAATTGGGGTCTTGAACAACAACTGGCATCACCATGGATTCCAATTGTTTTGTCTCATACCTGATATGTATCGGTACCTCCTAGTACCAAATGATGACAAAGTCATCTATTATGCTCCAGAATACCATTGTTACCTGAAAGGAGTTGAGAAGAATATATGCGCTTTCTTTTCAGGTATCTAATTGGATGCCACTTTGGGATCATCCTGACTTTCAGGTCAGAGTGATAATACATTGAAGGCATATGGTTATCTAAACACAATATGCATGACAGCTAGAGAAGAAATTCACTTTGCTGGACTCCCATAATACTACAGTCAGACAGCTTCACTGTTTTTTCAGTACCAGAGGGAGATATACAGTATATCAAAAGAGGGCCAATGAACAGTGTTTGACGCGTTATTGGAATTATGACCAGGGTCATATGGAGTTACCTCCCTATACCAGTTCATACATAAACAAATGATGAATTCACAGGTCATCATCAGTTTTAAAGGATCAAGATGCGTAAATTAGGGCAAAATTCTGGTGGGATGGGGATTGGTTTTAAAAGACATTACATGCACATTTTGGAGAAACACTTTCCTCAAACGTATCCATATAGCAATTTATGGTTTCAATGTGGGGTCAAATAATACTTCAGGAAAGAGATTACTTGCATGCCCAAATTGTGGTATTCCGCGCACAGACTTATGACAATGACTCTGGACAGGTATTCTCTAATATATTGGGAACAAGTTTGCTTTTTCATTCAAATGATCTGGAGTATTAAGATTAAGCTGTGCTCTAATTTATATATTTTTCATGACACAAGACCTCCAAAGAGCTCTGGTGGGTCTTTACCGGGCTCAGATGTTGAAAATAGTGCTCAAATGAGATGCTTTCTTAAAAACTGGTTCATAGCCACAACTTCCACCATTTGAGATTTAATTGAACAGCTTAAAGTCTATGTCACCAGTGATATAAGTTGTGCAGGAAACATGTGAAAAGTGAGGCCAAATCATTCTTTCAGAAACAGAAGATCTTTATCTTCGCAAAATTTTCAAAAAAACAGATATATCTTGGTATTATTAGAGCAAAGTGAGTGGGTCTTTAGGCCTACTAGATATAACGGACCCACAGAATGATCAAAGCAGTATGCTTGATAATGGAAAGGCATTTTACCCTGTTATTTCTCAACTGACTACATTGGACAAGCAATGAGGTGGAGACAAAGAGCCTCATGTATGAAAACTGTATAAATGTAAGACTTTCTTTGTTTCCCATAGCAACCAATCCAATCTCCCGTTTTATTCCACATAGTGCTCTGAAAAAATGAAAGGGAAACTTTGGTTGTGATGAGCAACACGGAAAGTCTTAGACCTAGACAGTTTTCATATATGTCCCCCAGTGACTATCTACTCTCTTAAACAATTAGACATTACCAAGTCAACCATTAGTTGCTATAGATACATTCACATTTATGTGATTAACCTTAAAAAATCACATAAGCACGATTGATAAAAAACCTTTCTTTTTACCTTGTATTCTTCGTGTTTATTCTAGTTTTGCATGGCACATGGCTTCAGGATGTTTGCGATTATTTTATGTACAATTATTGATGATTGTACATCAGGCACCTTGTTTTACAGAATTTTTTAATGACGAAATCTTAAAAGTTTGGAGAATCAAAGAAATATAATTGTTATTTCTTTTGCACTGAAATATGTATGCAGTTATATTCCCCTTGTTTCTTTTTGTCTGAAACCAGAACACTTAATAAAAAGAATTAGAAAAAAAACTAAAAAAACAGCCATTTAAAAATGCTAATTAAATAATTCATGAAAGTTAAATAGGATATAAGTTTCTTTAAATTATTGGAAATGAAATAAAAAATCCCCTTTCCATGGGAAATGCTTTTTAGCAACGGCTGAAAGTAAGAAAATGAGTCAAAAGTAAATGTTCATGATGACGTTAGAACAAGTGTGACAGAAAATGCTCACTTTTGGAGTCTCAGAAGCAGCACTGCATACAGGTGGCTGGAAATAATGGGTTTAGCGATTATCAGTATGATACGGAAATAATCAACAGCAAAAAAATAAAATAAAATAGAAAAACAATAATAATAGGGGACACATTTTTTTCCATGGGCCTAACTGAACCCTTGTTTGTATGAATTTTTTCTAGAGAAAAAAAAATCTTGGCATGCTTTATTTTATGTTATGTTATTGAACTCTTATCTCCTAGAAGACATGAACAGGTATCTATTTCAATACACACTAGTTGTTTACAAAGGTATATAACCTCTGCTGCTACCTCATCCTTAACTAAAGTTTTCTCTACCATTTTTTATGAAACATAATTATTATTTATTTTAAAGCACCATTAATTCCAGGGCGCTGTACATTCGAGGGGGGTTACACACATGACATGTGACAAACAAAGTACAGTGGCAACAATAAATGACTAACAACTGGTATAGCGGGAGAGAGGACTCTGCCCGTTAAGGCTTACAATCTGCAGGGAAGAAGAAAAGAGACAGAAGGTGAGGGGCACACATGTTTTTGGGATGGCATAGGGGCAGTGGGTTTATTGTAGGTTATAAGCTATACTGAAGAGATAAGTTTTCAGGTTGCTTTTGAAGCTAGTGAGAGCCAGATGTGTTAGGGTAATAAGTTCCATAAGAGGTATCTGTCTACCTTTCTCATATCCAGGCATTGATGATAAACAGGCTTCAGGCCTTTCTGTTCTCGGGTGGGATAGTTGCAGTGGCACCAAGAGTCAGTAAGCAGGAATTTGCTTTGTGCAAACCCCTTGTTTTGCAGATAGCTCCGTTTCAGATAAAAAAAAATGCAACATGATTCTTAGATGGGAGTGTACAGTTACTAAAATGACATAACTATTAAAAGGGGAGATAGACAAAAACAGAGTAGTAGAATGAAAAATGGGGGATAGCATGTTGCCCAGAGTAAAAGATTACAGGGAACAGCTACATCCATCCTTAAGAATCTAATGGTATTGAGGATCAATGTATAATATAGTAAAGTAGATATTCTAGGCTATATGCGGTTGAAAAAAATCAAACAATATTTAGAGGTATAGGGCGAGTTTTTAGTAAGATTTTTTTATTTTTAATTAGACATAGCAGCTGCCACGGGGCCCGCTACCTTAGAGGGCACGGGGTCCGTGGCAGCTGCTACCATGTCTGCTACCCTGGCCCGCCGCCGCTCCCTGCCTCTGAACGCCTGGGCCCTGTGTCCTGAGAATTCAGAGGCAGGAGTCAGACTGCTCAGTATTAACAGAGCAGACCGCCACCAGCGCGCCGCTCTGCTAACCCACCCAGTAAGCCTAAGGCCTTAGGCCTTAAGCTTACCAGGTGCCGGCCCTCAGTGCTGATGTGATGATATCATATCATCGCACCGCCCACGCCGAGCACAGACTGGCTGGCTGTGCTATCACATCGTGGGAGCATGGAGAGAGGTAAGTGATTTCTTTCTTTTTTCTTTTTTTAACACTTATAGTGCCTAAGCCCTGCCTGTCTGTCTGTCTATATGTGCCCCTATATGCACCTATAACCCTGCCTACCTATATGTGCCCCTATAACACTGACTACTTATCTATATGGGCCTCTATATGCTCCCTATAACCCTGCCTGACTACCTATATAAGGCCCATATTACCCAGCCTGCCTACCTATACAGGGCCCTGCCTGCCCCCTATAACCCTGTCTATATGGCTCCTATAACCTCCAAAACCCTGCCTACCTATATCGGCCCCTATAGCCCCCTAAACCCTGCCTGCCTACCTATATGGATCACTATAGCTTACCTAAACCATGCCTGCCTACTTATATGGCCCCTATACCAAACCTAAACCCTGCCTGCCTACCTATATGGCCCCTATACCATACCTAAACCCTCCCTTCATACATATGGCCCCTATACTCTACCTAAAGCCTCCCTGCCTATTTGGGGCCCCCTATAGCCTATTTACCTACCTATGTGGACCCCAACTATAGCCTATCTACCTAGCTACCTGGGGCCCACCTACAGCCTACCTGTGGCCCACATACTGCCTACTTAGCTACCTGGGGCCTACCTACAGCCTACCTACCTATCTAGGGGATGCCTACATAACTATAACCTAGCTACCTATGTAATGAGGTCTACCTGGTAACGTGATTCTGAGGGGTACAGGCTATAGCTGTAACACAATCTCTAGGGAGTGAATCCTCTTTTCCTCCCCTGTGGGAGACTGGACCTCTAAGCTATGGCCTGTATCTGCTCTGCCCCCCTGGAAAGTTTGCATAGAGGTGGGGGACAGTGAGGGAAGTGCTGGAAAAGTGAATATTCTAAGATATTTGGGCGTCATGTATGATCGGGAGCTGTGCCTGTTATCTGGCGAAAACTGCACCTCACCGTGCCGATTCCCTTGTCGGACGCAGGGATGCGCTGTTAGGCGCAATCTTCGCTACTTTCGGATGCGCCTAACATGAAGGGGCGTGCATTGGTCGCGCTGTGCCGTTCTGGTGCGGGATGCGGCAAATACGAAAACTCAGAGGCATGCATGATTGCGGGTCGGCAAAGT
This sequence comes from Phyllomedusa bahiana, assembly GCA_025379985.1. Lineage (NCBI taxonomy): Eukaryota > Metazoa > Chordata > Amphibia > Anura > Hylidae > Phyllomedusa > Phyllomedusa bahiana. The sequence continues at coordinate 76,627 of JAODAL010012928.1, read as the reverse complement.
GAGGCGCATTGCAGCGCTTTACAGCTCCGACAGGCAGACCTAGTTTAATGTGGTCTATCTCAGCAGAGAAGTCGAAGTGGAGCGCGGATTTCTTGTAATGTGCTATAGTGCTACACTTACAGCAGTACACTACTAAAATAAATGATTTGTCAAGAAGAATAAATAATTAAGCAAGAAATCCTGCTTGGAAGACAACAGGTCTCAGCAAGCCTTTTGTTGTATATACTGAATTGCATTAAACTTCAAAGCAGCCCAAATACATCTCAAATTGTTGTTATGGAAAATGTTTAAGAAAACATCTGTCCAACATCTGCATTGGCTTATGTGATGTTAAATTAGTGTAATTTCCATGGACTTTGGAATACATTTTGTACTGGAGATTTTTTTCTTTGGAGCTAATATATATATTGTCATTAATGTTATTGGAAAAAATGTACTAATATATTGATTTCATTGTTCCAGCACTTGGATATACAGTATCTGTTTATTAACTACTTCATTTCAATGACAAATCCATTTTATTCTTCATACTGTGTAATGTATTTCCGACGCAAAATCTGTCTGGAATTACATTGCAAACACGTGCCACACTTTGTGACACGTATTTGCAATGTAATTTAACATCACATAAACCAATGCAGATGTTGGACAGAGTTTTTTTTTTTTAAGATGTATTTGTTCTTCTTTCACATTTTATTGTATTTAGTATCTACAACAAGAGCCAGCACTGCACAGGGAATACGTCCAGAACTAAGCCCTGGGAACATAGAAATCCTGCTTGGAGAACCACAGGTCCCAGCCAGACCAGTGCTGTGCTAGCTCTTGCTGTACATACAAAATAGAATAAAATATGAATGAAGAACAAATACATCTTCATTTTTTATTAAAACAATAGACCAAAATTAACATCTGTACAACATCTGCATTGGCTTATTTAATGTAAAATTAGTTCAATTCTCTCCCTTTTTTTAAGACTTGTTCTAGCTATTATTTCTTTCTTTGGAGATCTTATACATATTTGATTTTATTTTAAATTATCAACTTTTTCTATACATTGCTATGTATTTGATTAACTTTGATTTTTCACTTTATTCATTCATTCATTTGAAAGAAAACTCTTTTTGCTATTCACTAACATATTTAATGCTTTTTTGCTGATTTCCAGCCTGTCTCGAATCGTAATACATGTTAGGCGCATTCCTTCTGCGCCTAAGTTCCGCAATGCGCCTCACACACTGGCGAGGCGCAGGGAACTTTACACCGCATGTATGAGCGCACCTCGGGCGCTGACATAAATGAGGCGCAGCTTTCACTAAAAATCCCATGAAAATGGGCGCTCCGATGCGCCGATCTTCATACATGTCGCCCTTTGTGTCCAAATCTGCAGCAACGAGTGGTGTCTGGGAAAAGTCATCATGGCAGTCTGGACTGGATGCAGAGCAAAAGGGAAAGTCAATGACTCATCAGAGAAATTTTACCTGTGGTTCACAAGATTTAACTACACTATAATCGCTCATATGTCAAAAGAGACTATGTACATGGGTATCTACCATATATGGTCACTGTATGGTGGTTATATACAGTCTGCAGAGCCTGTGTACTGTACATGTATCTACCATTATATGGTATATGGCGATACTATTGGTGTTTGTATACTGATCTTTATTCAGTGATAGCGTGGAGATATTATTCAGTCATTATATAGTGGTAATTTGTTGTCGTGTTCAGGCAGTATACAGTAATCAGGTCCATATGTATTAGTGTTATTGATAATGTTGGTCTTGGTACAGTGGATTTGTTTGGCAGCAGTATGATGGTGATATCTCTGGTGAGGTATTCACTCCTTGTATGTTCAAGTAACTGCATGACTTAAGAGATTCCGGTAAATGTTTTTGTGGTCGGGGGGAGGGGCCCATCCAAAAGCTTGCTATGGGGTCCAGACTTCTCTAGTTATGCCCCTGAGAGTAATCACATTGTAACAATATACTTAGATTATCAAACTCTATTTTCAATTTCTTTTTAATCAGATATGTTCACCAGGATCAGAAAGAAATGTGTAATGTTCTTGAAAATAAAGTCTTTTATCTAAAATTACTATTGTTTTTCCATTCTCATCAGATAAGGAGGATAATTGATGTAATTCACTATGTTGTGCTTATGTAAGATTATTGTAGATTTGATTAGATTGCTCCTGTCCTGGCATTTTTTAGATGATGCAGCAAATGCATCCATGGCATGAGCATTGTGTTATAGGAGAGCCATATTAGTACAACGTCCTGCAATATATTATTTTTACAGAACTGTGTAGAAGTGATCTTGCCCCTATTAGTCAAGTACTATAGAGGAACTAAAAGTACAGGTTCAAAACACCCCCTTTTGCTATTTTACTAATAAAATTAAAAACGTTTGTAAGGTTTTGAAAGTATAAAAAATAAAACTATTTTAAATGTTCAAATCAACCCCATTAGCCATTTTACAAACAAAGAAAAATGTACACTGAACATTGCAGAAGAAAAAAATTCCAAACACCAAAATTGTGGAGGTTTTTGTTCATTGATGGAAATTTTGAAAAAAAAGTTTACATTTTTTAAATGTATTAAAACAAAGAGAACTGTAAAAAATGGCACTTGTAAGGCAGAAAGGAAAAACACGAACATGACTTAACAAAAATTGCTTTGGTGGAAAGTCGTGATGAGCGATTGTGTCAATTATCGTTATCGAGTCGACAGTCGATATCGTGAATTATCATGACGATAGCCGATAGTCGATAACAGATTATCGCCAATGACCATTAAAGTCTATGGGAGAGGAACAACAGCTTCATTCTTACACCCAAACAGGGGTGGAGAAGCTGGAAGTAACATTCACAACAGTAAACTGGATACGTGCTACATCTTAGGCAAAACAATTAGGCAACAAGAGTCACAGAAAAAAAAAACTGACAGACTATTCACTATCCCTGTCTTGTACCACAGCATGACCTTAAACCTGCATGACCCACAAATTAAAAAGTGCCAGAAGGCAGTATTATTTGAACCATCATTTTACTTGAACTGAACATTGTCTATCCTGTCCTGGAACGCAGCATGACCCTTAAACCTGTCTGACCCACAGATTAAAAAGTGCTGGAAAAAGGAGTCTTTGAACCACCATTTTAGTTGAACTGGACATTGACTCTGCTGTCCTGGACCGCAGCATGACCCTTAAATCTACATGATCCACAGATTAAAAAGTGCCGGAAAAAGGAGTCTTTGAACCACCATTTTAGTTGAACAGGACATTGACTATACCTGTCCCGTACCACAGCATGACCCGAAAACCTGCATGACCCACAGATTAAAAAGTTCGGGAAGAAGGTAGTCTTTGAAGCAGTATTTGAGTGAAATGGACATTCACTATCCATATCCTGTAACGCAGCATGACCCAAAGAACCGCACAGGTGCCCTTATGGACCATCAGCAAAAAATTTCGCAATAAGAAAAAAACTATATTAAAAACAATTAGTTTTCCAATACTGCTGCTGCTTGAGCTACTTGCCATTTTACTGGTGACATTGTTCCACCGTGACATTAGAATGTGAAGCAAACGAAACAGATGTCCCCAGTAGGTCAACGAGGCCTGTCTGAAAATCCTACTGTCAAGTGGGTTGAAGGAAATTACTGATCAATGCAGGTGAGGCTGTAAACGTGGATCATGCAGGTTCAGCTAACAGGGCTGGAGTTACAGTAGGTGCGGTGAGAGCCACGGCTGGCGTCCGTCATCTATTAACACGGCAAAAATGCCCTTATGACACAGCAACGCAAACAGTCATGCTGGAGCAGAGTGCGGAAGCAGAAGTGTGAGCTAAGACCTCCAGCCTTCCTCAGTACACTGTCAAGACCTGGTTAGCGCTTGAGAAATTTCTGCCTCTACGAGAGTGCTTGCCCCTCCGCATGAGTGCTGACCAATTGAGCTTCCCTTGGAAATGGTGGTTGTTGACCCTCCTTTTCCAACCCGGTGCCCCTTTTCTTGGCTTTTTTTTTCTCGTTTTATTCAACGTGCTGGAGGAAATTGTCTCTGTTCTTTGTTCTCTGTCCGTGTTCCATACTCCATGTCCTCTGAATAATCTACATCTGTTCAAGTCTTCCTGTGCCTCCCTTGTACAATTCAGAGGAATATTTGTATCAGCTAATTTGTACATGCAAGTTTTTTAGTAGTTTAATTCTAGAAAACACATTTTTAAAATAGGATGGAATCCCAAAATCCAAATTCCCTCAAAATAGATACAGGAATAACAATAACTCATAACAACAATCCAAAATAAATTATTCCTTATAAAATATAAACTTTAATTCACATTACTAAAAATATCAATAAATGATAAACCTTATCAAACTATACAAAATAGGGGACAACATCCGAAAAAAAGCCCTAAACAACCTACTTAGTCCCTCTTCTGTTACTGGGCTAGTAATTATCCCTTAGTGGAGACCCCGCCCCAACAAGGGCGACCCTGCAGTACTCCTCAGCTCTACCCTACCGCTGACCCTATATAAAGTATATATGAAACCATAAAAGGGCCAGCTTCCTCAGCCTCAGCTTCAACACAGCCCTGACTTGCCCTGAGAGCTTGGCCGGCACCTTGCACCAGCCCTGGACCCCGAACCACTGCCTAATGAAGACCGATAAAATTGTTTAAAACTGTCGGGCCTTCTGGATTAGACGGAGAGAAAGGCTCTGTGTCCGCATCTTTGTCCGTCTCCTCCTCCGTTGCTGGTGGGACCTGCTGTTTCAGAGTGTCCAACAATCGTTCCAGAACTAAGATCATCACAATGATCATGCTGATAAGGGCATTGTCTGCACTGACCATTTTGGTGGCGTCTTCAAAACTGGCAAGGATGGTGCAGAGCTCTTTCACCTGCCTCAATTCTCGGTGGCTTAACACCCCGAGGTCCGCACCTCTACTTGTCAGGCCATGTGTCACTTCGTACTGTGTAATTGCATTGTGCTGCTGCCACAATTGGTGAAGTATGTGAAGGGTGGAATTCCAGCGTGTTGCCACGTCAAAAATGAGGGTGGTTGACGGGGAGGCCCCCGCGACCTTTTTAACGCAGCCAGCCGGGGGAAGCAGGGTGCGAAAGGGGAAGTTGACTCATACCCCGAGCCTTCCCAATCCTCAGCAGGCGGCCCGACCCGGGGAGCGCCTTAGAAATTTTGCGTGACAGGGTTCTGACGTGTGCCAGGCAAGGGATGTGCTCCGCCCACCCATTTAAGGGCGGGCCCGGAGATTTCACCCTTACGCCACACCATTGCCTGGGACAGGTTTTTGTCACCCACCCGTGCTCGCTCTCGTTGGAAAAGCCTCCACAGCTCCTGACCTGTGGTTTTACAGTCTCCAAAAAGATTAATTTCAACACGGCTTTTTTATCTGGGGACGTATGCTACCAGTGGGCCCTGGGAGAAAGAACCCGCACCTCCCTGCGGGTTTTTAAGAGTGCGCCCCAGTCTGAGAACCACCTCACCCCCAAACATCCACCCCGCTCTCCGTGAATGCACAGGATATAGCGCCCCTTGGGGCCCTGCTTACAGCCATGTTCAGTGGCAGAGGACTTTCCGACACAGATGCAGACAACGCGCTTTAAAATTTTTGATGACACAGGCTGGCCGGGCAGGGGGGCGGCTTTTTAGGAAAAAAAATGCCTGCTTTGCATTTTATTGGGGGGAGGCAAGGGCCCTGACGTGGCAAAAAACCATCTGTTCCGCCGCGGAAAGGCAAAAAATTTTCCAAGGCCAAAAAACCCCGGCAAAGCCGACATTCAGGCTTTTGGGTTTGGTGGTTTGGGTTTAAAATGTTTTTCTGCCCAAAACCTATAGCAGAAGGCTGGCGCTAGACTGGCCGCTGTAGGCGTGAGGTCAAATTGGAAGGGGAAAGGGGGAGGAGGGTCTCTGGCGGTGGTGGTTTTGGGGGGACGGTGGAGGCTGAAACGGAGGCTGATCCTTTTTCCTACGCTGAGAGGGGCATGGGCAGCTGAGAAATGCTTGGTGGTGTCGGAGGAGGAGGAGGGGAAGACAGAGGGTGTGACAGTGGTTGGAAGCCGGTGGATCGGTGTGGCCTTTTTTCGCCAAGTGTTCCCTCCATTTCAACTCATGCATTCTCTGCATGTGACTAGACATGTTGTTGGTGGTTAAACACCTAAGATTCTTCCCTCTACTGATGTTTTTACGGCAAAGGCAGCATTTGACATCGCTGGGTGAAAGAAGCTTGCTTGAAAAAGGCCCAGGCTTGAGAGGTCCTGGACCTTTTCGACGGCGATAAGCGAGGAGCGGTGTTTCCTCTGATCATGGCTGGCGGAATAATCTCAGCGGACTTGTGCGACCGCCCTCTCCCTTTTTGAAGCGGGACCCGTACTGACACTATCCCATCATCTTCCTCCTCATCCAGTGATGAAGCGCTCGCAAGCAAATTCTGCTGAAAAGACCACGTTGGATCCGCAATGTCGTCATCATCATCATCAACACAGGTGACTTCCTTGTCCTGACATTCTACATCCTGGAGCTGCGAGCTAAAAGCAACAGGCACTGCAAGGCGTTGCCGACCGCCCTGGATTTTTGCTGATTTACTGGCTTTACTCTCCTCCTCTGATGGCATCAGCGATTGGGCGTCAGAGCAGACAAAATCCTCCTCTTTTGCCCTTTGATCTTTTGAAATGCTTTCTGACCCCAACCGCATTTTGTCATCAAAGAGGTCTTCAGAAAATGGATTATCCACAGTGGTGGGTACATGAGTTGACATTTGGGCTGCCTTCACTTCATGTTGGATGGATGCTGACGATGATGATGACGACATTTGTGGCCGTGACTGAGAGGACGAGATGGTAAGACTGCTGGATGCAGGTTGCATTAACCACTGACGAACAGATTGGCGATGCTGTTCGGTACTGAGATTCACAGGGCACCGAACAAGCGTTGACAGGCCTGACGGTCCTGCAACCGATGACCCGCTGGCTTGCGTGTTGTCGCCAGCACTGGAAGGAGCACCTTCTCTCGTACCTCTACCTCCATGTCCTCCACCTCTCTTTGCTCACTTAGCACCTGCAGTTCGCTCCATGTTCAGAAAGATAAAAATTTTAAAAAGTATGGAAGAGTTTTTGACAGTCTCTTATTGAAAGATGGCAAATCACAGCTATTCTTAAATCCCTCAAATTTCCAGCAGCCTACTAGAATTAGAAACAGAAATGTTTCTATTAAATATCTGTGAAATGCGGTCTGGTGGAAGAACCGTAACACCAAATCAACAGTGTTCTTCCTTCAGTCCCTGAGATTTACAACTGCCCAGTAGGACTAACAATTGATAGTTTTCAACAAATTATCATACAAATGCACGATTAGCGCCAAACTGAGATGCACGGATTGCAATAAGAGTATTTAAATATTATATGGATTAATATGCCGGCCTTTGCACCACTGACTACAGCCCCGCGGCTACACACACCAGTAGATATCCTTAAAACTTTCTCTAACTAAATAAGAAGTGCAATTCTCTAATCGTACTCTATTCTAAGCTGTAGGTGGATGGTTTCTTGTATTAGAAGTGACTATCAGAGCTGTTAGAACAGCTATTGGTTTAGACGCAGAGAAACACGTCCTGCTGTGAAGTGTGATAGACAGAGTATGAGCTCAAACAGGAAATGCAGCAGCATAGATAAAACGCGGTCACGTGATTTTTGCAGCCAATGAAATCCATACACCACAAAGTGGTGACGTTGTACATCCTCCTCACCCCCCCCTCTATTCTCAGAGCTGATTGGCTGGCCACCAAAAAGACAGGAAACGCTGAAAATGGCACAATAGTAATAGATTATCTGTAAGATTGTCACCTAAAATATCGTGTCATCGGCAATTTCCATTCAGTTTAAAAATCGTGCCGATTTCAACTTTTGTCGATAATATCGTTCATTCCTAGTGGGAAGCTATAAAACATGTTTGTAAGTGACATGGAAGAGGATTTGGTAGGTAAGCTTTAGCTGATGACACAAAAGTGTTTATGCTCTTGGAAATGTCTGCAATTTGCGTGAGTTAGCTTTACTGGATAAATTGTCAGAACGATGGAATCTACAGTTTTTCTAAATGTAAAATAATGAACCTGGGGAGAAGGAATTCACTGTGTAAGAATCGTATTGGCAGTACTGTGTGATCCAGTATATCAAAAGAGAAGGCTTTATGGGTTCTGATTGTTGACACCTTCAGAACAGTTCATTAGCCAGGCAAGCAGTAGGGAAGCAAATACTTGACTGCATAGCTAGAGGTATAACCAACAGAAAAAGAGATTGTGATCCCCCTGTATAGAGCACTAATGAAAGCACATCTGGAATTTCATGTTCAGATCTGGAGATCTCACTTAGAAAAAGACACTGACAAAATAAAACAGTTCCAAAGATGACTACAAAAATTGTGAATGGTCCCAAGCTCAGGAGAGATGTAAAGAACTGAATGGAGCAGATTTACTATTCCTGTCTAAAAGTTAGACAATGTAAACTTAAACTTGACAGTTTAAGGATGCAGAAAATGTATCACAATGGTTCATATATTTGTTACAAATGGCAAGAACTCTTCTGCCATTACGTCCTTTCCTACTTGTTAGATCGAGAGGAGTTTATGTGTAATGTCTGTCTTCTGTTGTGTGTTTGTTTGGAGTAGTTTCTGGCAACTGCTCAAGATCTTGCTAGCTTGCTAGTATGCTTATGGTCTCACTAATGCTCAGCTTGAACCCCTTAACAACCGCCCGCCGACTTTTTAGATCGGGCAGTGTAGGTCGTTCGTCTGCAGCGACGACTTTTGATGGCTTGCGGCACCTGGCGCTGAAGCAGTGCTGAGAACAGAGCTGTACTTCATGGTCCTGTTCCCAGCGCAGCCTCTACAAGTATCTGGGAGAGAGGGAAACCTCTGCTCCCCAGCGCCTTAACCCTTTGATTGTCGCAGTTCGTGACAGCAGCATAATCAAAGGGCTTTCCTCTGCTCTGTCGGATGATTGAGACTCCCAGTGACCCAATATAGCCCGGGGAACGGCTATAGTAGTGCCAGGTCTGTCTGTGTAACCAACCAGTTATCAGGGCAAACTGTATGTTGCCCTGATTTCTGCCTGTGTCTAACTGACACAGATTATAATCTACTAGCATATATGAATATGCTTGTATACTACTAAGTGTAAAAAAAAAAAAAAAATAACAGTTATCCCTTCATGGGATTATAAATAAAAGTAAAAAACATAAAAAGTGTAGAAAAAAATAAATACAAAAAATAATAAAATAAAGAAAATTTAATAAAAAATAATTGTGCATACATTACGCACACACGAAAAAACCCTACACATATTAGGTATCCACACAACCGTAATAACCTGTAGAGTTAATTTAATGAGTTATTAAGTGTGAAATGTGAATGGTGTAAAAAAAAAATTAAAGAAAACCAAAAAAAAGTTTAAAAAATTCTGAACTTAAACTATTCCCCCAAAAAGAAAAACTTGTCCCGAATAAACCGAGGTCTCATACAACTGTGTAATTAAAAAAATAAAAAAGTTACCACTGTTGAAACGCAAGGGGACAAAAGCTAAAAAAAATGTGCTGGTTATTAAGTACTTTTCAGGCATTCGGCTTCAGGGGTTGAAGGGGCTCTTTCACCATGCTGTTTCATAGAGCCACAGCCATCTTCAGTCTCACACTTCCTGGTTAGGCTGTCGGTAATTCTACAGCAGTAATTGCCATATCAGCTCTTCTATTCCTAGCTATTCCTGTTACAGTGATATGAGTGCATGAGGTTTATAATCTGAAGTGTACAAAGCTACTGAGCTCAAAAGCTTTAACCCCTTCCTGACGGACGGTCATAATAATATGGCTCTAATTTTTTTTGCTCTTTGCCTTCTGAAAGCCATAACATTTTTATTTTTCCACCTACATAGGCATATGAGGGCTTTTATTTTGCGGGACAAGTTGTACTTTCTAGTGGTGTTATTCATATTACTATAGAATATACTAGGTAACGGCAAGAAAATTCTAAGTGGGGCAAAATGTGAAAAAAAAACGTACTTGCGCCATGTTTGTGGGAGGTTTGTTTTTACAAAGTTTATTCTTTGGTAAAAATGATGTGTTATCTGTATTCTACAGCTTGATGCGCATCCATCAATACCAAACATGTAGGGTCTCAGTGTACGGGATAAATTACATTATATTTTTATAGACCAGACTTTTTGGGACGCGGCGATACCAAATATGTGTAACTTTTTTATTATTTTATTGTTTTTATTTGTAAAATGGGAAAAGGGGGGTGATTTGAACTTTTAATACTTTTTTTGTACTTTAAAACTTTATTTATTTATTTTTTTTACTTTGACATTTAGTCACCCTATGGTGCTTGACCACTAGGGGGCGCAATCGTTAATACAGCCTAATGCATTGCATAAGCAATGCATTAGGGTGAACAAAGATGGCGGTTTCCCCACTTCCTGTCTGCGGACAAAAGTGGGGCAAACAGGAACATGGCAGCCATCAGAGCCTTCACAAGGCTCTGCGCTGCCCTGTTAGCCCGTCGGGACTCAGCGATCTCACCGCTGATGTCCCAATCGGGCTGAAAAGCGGTGCGCGGCCCGCCTGCGCTTAAACCACCGGGTGTTAGCTGCACTTAGCCGCTAACACCCGGCGGTTGGGAACCGGGATCGCGCCGCGATCCCATTTCAAAGCCACTTACCGGCGCTTTGACGCGCTCATACGTCAAAGGTCGGTAAGGGGTTAAACTTCTAATTCACTTAGGTAAACAAACTGCTGTGCTAGAGATAACACTCAGCAAGAGTGACTCACAATGGTCAGATGGCAGCTTGTGGAACAGATAAGAGAGAGCAGGGGAAGGTGGTCTGTAAGCTAGATAAACTTGTGTACACTAGCAGTAGATAAAATCCTCTTTATCTCCTGAACAAAGCAAAATCAAAAGAGCAATACATTTTGTAATTGTCTTCATTTACCTTTCCCTGCATGTTAAAAGCTAATCACTGTGGTGAAAAAAAACCCTTTTGTGAGTACTACCCCTTTATGTCCTCGGATTAGAGGCAATAAAACCTGGAAACAGGCAATGTACACATGAGGTATGCTTATTTCAGGCAAAAATGCCCTTACTCATAGCATAATCAATAACACATGTGCACAGTTTAAATGTACATACTGTGATTCAGGGCACCACGATTGAATTATGTCAACTTTATTCTGTTAGATCTAATTGATCCTACATCAATATTACATATGCACTATATAGAGCATTACAGCAATAATCCTCATTACCTGATGTCTGATGTGATTTTTTAGGCGTATTATAAATCTAGGCTCATATCGTATTGTTACTAGCATATTTGATACGCCTTTTAAGGCGCACTACAATGTTTCGTGCCTGGTGTACAATGTGCCTAGTTTGGGTCTATTACAATTTATTTATTTAGAGAATAGGGTGTCAAGAGTTTTTTGGTGCAAAACACACCAAAAAAATGGTGCATTCATTATTGGGACATGTCACCCCTTGTGCTTTAACTTAGCTTAAATACATTTTGGTCCCCACCATTCTTGTTTAATTCTGAAAAATATAAAAAATGTTGTGAAAAATAGAATACTTTTCCAGTTTCAAACTTCAAAAATTTCTGCATGTAAGAAAGATAGTTACACCACACAAAATAAGCTTATAAATATAATTTACCATATATCTCCAGTGTGTTGGTATATTTTTTTTAAATGTCTTTCTATTTTTTTGACATTATGGGACTTTAACAGGAATTTTTCACATTTTCAAGAAAATTTGCAAAAAAAATTTTTAGGGACCACTTCAGTTTTAAGATGGCTTTGTGGGGCCTATATGTTAGAAAAAAAAAACTGCACCCATTAAAATATTCAAAAGAGAATTTAAGAAGGTTTTTTTAGGTGTTTCATAGAAATTAAAGCAACGTGGAGGGGAAATTTCAAAATTTCACTTTATTTGCAGATTTTCAGTTTTAATCCATACCAAAAAATACAACACAACATTGGTTTCCCCGATTGTGCTGTTTTTAGAGATATCCCATACAGTATGTGGCCCTAGTGTGCTATTTGGCTGAACCACAATCCTCAGAATAGGAGAAGTACCTACTGGATTTTGGAGTCTCATTTTGATTAGGATATTTTTTAGGTGCCATTCCAGGTTTACGGACACCCTAAGGTGCTAAAACGAAATAAACACCCCTAAAAACACCTCATCTGGGAATGACTATATTGACCCCACAGGTGTTTCACAGATCTTTATAGCTTTAGGCTATGAAAATGGAAAATATTATTTTTTTCCAATAATAATGCAGTTTTAGCTTAAAATGTTTAATTTTCGCAAGTAACCCTGGGAAAAAATGTGTCACGCAATTTCTTCCAAGTTCGGCAACAAATATATTAATTTGATTTTGCTAACCCACATAATAAATTTGACCTGTATTTTTTTTTCTGATACATCATATGACTACATTTAATCGTACCATAACAAGAATATAGTCTATTCCACAGAATGCAAACCAGCATTGGATACCAACATTGGTTTCAAATACAATCAATAGATTTTGTACATGGAGTATGTTGTCTTGAAACTGAAAAAATTAAGGTAAAATGTAAAAAAATTGGCAGTGCTACGTCAGTTTTTAGGCGCATTAAATGAGTGTAAAGTGCGCCAGAAAGTCCGACCCTATAAAAAATCTGGCGTCAGGTATACCTTGCATAGTAAACATAATGCTTCTCCGTGCGCGATATGCCTCGATAGGGGCATTACATACTCGGAGGCGCATAGCTTATCATTACAAGTATATCAAATGCGCCTAACACATACTTGTAATGCGCCTAACACATACTTGTAAAATGTGAAATGTGCCTAACACATATACACTTGTAACAATGTGCTATGCGCCTCAATGGACGCATTTCGTTATGGAGGTTAACAGCGAATCATTTTTAGGCGCATTACAATGTGTCGGTCCCGGCATATACTGCGCCTAGTTCTGGTGTACGACAGTTCATTTACATCCAAAATATATTGTCAAAAGCAGTTTTAACGCAATATAGACCAAAAAAACTAGTGTTGGCGTGTTGGGAAATGTCGCCTAAGTCTCATGCAGTTTTATTTTGTATGTCAAATATGGTAAAAACTGCAACGGAGCCCAATCAGAGCCTCCAATCTGTTGTTGAGACTTGTTATTACTGTACTTATTATTAGAATTATTTTTATTAAACTCTGCCAGATGTACTAAAAAATATACAGATGTTTTTGTAATGAGATAAGGTATTAAACTGTTTAAAGCCCACACTCCAGTAAAAAAGAGACAAGTAACATTGAAACATAGGGTCTTTCATACTTCACTGCTTGTGGTTCTATGTGGATGATCACGTTCAAGTCATAGAAATATCACTAATTGTAATGTTTTCAGCTGAAACCTTTACTATTGTTAGCGGTAAAATAACAGCTGCATCCTGCTTTCAGTTTACATTTTTACATTTTTAAGAACATATTGTAAAAGGCCGCTAGGTGTCATTATATACCAATCTAAAAACTATATCTGTTATTGTGTCAAAGTAGTGCTATGCAGTGTCGAACTGGGGGGTCTGGGGCCCACAGGGGAGTTGATCTTGGGCGGCCCACCCTACCGTACATAAAAATATTACCGTCCTCTCGGGCATAAATGCGCCCATTTTACCACATAATACAATGCAAAAAAGAGCTGTATTGTGTAGTACAATAGCAAGAGAGTCACATGTCTGTCTATCTCACATATCTGTCTGTCTCACACGTCTGTCAGTCTAGCATATCATAGACACAGAGCTAAGTAGCTCCATCCATATCCCCCTCCACTCACATACAATATCCCCCTCCACTCACATACAATATCCCCCTCCAAGTTTCCCTTGGTCACGCACCTCACCACCTTCTAAAATAAACACCAGCAAGAAAGAAAATCTAACTCCTATCACAGGGTCAGGTGTTCCCTCACTCTTACAGTCAGGGGCACATGTACACTATCACTATACTAATGCCAATATAACCTACAACACCACCATATAGAGACCACATAGTGGTCAGACACCAGCTCAGGTCACATTACAGTAAATACAGCACTGATCCAGTAAAGAAGTAAAATAACCCCTGAAATCTGAGACTCACCGGAGACGTCCTATCTGATGAGTCGTTCACTTCTCTTGGATTGTTCTTTATCCCTTCCCTTCTGCATCCGTTCCACACCGTCATGATGACTTGTCCCGGCCACAACTGATCCCTGCAGAAATTACACACAAATATCTTAGAATCCTCAATTTTCCAGAACCTCTTTACCCATTCCCACCTCTGTAAAAACTGCCCAGGGGTGGGAGAGCAGGTAAAAGCCATAACTTAGAGGCCTAGTATCCTGAGGGGTTGGAGGGTGGGGAAAGGACTAACGCCCTGGAGATAATGCAGGAGTATACAGGCAGTTAGGGCCTCCTTTAGGTAGTATACAGGTCAGGTCTTAGCTTAAGGCCTCCTTTAGAAGTATACAGGCAGTTAGGGGTCTCTTTAGGTATACAGGATTAAGGGGCCAGTTAAGTAAGGCCTCCTTTAGGAGTAGTAAGCAGAGGGGTCTCTTTTAGGGTAGTGTGCAGGCAGTCAAGGGTCTCCCTTTTTGGGTAGTTTAGGTAGTTAGGGCCCCCTTTAGCTAGTGTGAGTAAGTCAGCCCCCCCTTTAGAACTAGGTCCCCTGCTAGGTAAGTCAGGGCCCCCCTTTAGGTATCAGGTTGTAGTCAGGGCCCCCTTTAGCTAGTGGTAGGTAGTCAGGGCCCCCTTGTATGTAGCCAGGGCCCCATTTAGTAGTCAGGGCCCCCTTTATGTAGCCAGGGTCCCCCTTTAGTAGTCAGGGCCCCCCTTTCGTAGCCAGGGCCCCCTTTAGTAGTCAGGGCCCCCTTTATGTAGCCAGGGGCCCCTTTAGTAGTCAGGGCCCCCCTTAAGTAGCCAGGGCCCCCCTTAGTAACCAGGGCCCCCGTGAAGTAGCCAGGGCCCCCTTTAGTAGCCAGGTCCCCCCTTTAGTAGCAGGGCCCCCTTAGGCCAGGGCCCCCATTTAGTGGGGCCCTAGTGCAGGGCCCCCTTAGTAGCCCAGGGCCCCCACTTAGTAGTCAGGGCCCCCCTTAGCAGCCAGGGCCCCCATTAGTAGTCAGGGCCCCCAATAGTAGGCAGGGCCCACAATAGAAGGCAGGGACCCCCGTAGTATGCACGGCCCCCAATAGGAGCCGGGGCCCCCCTTAGTAGCCAGGGCCCCACTTTAGTAGCCAGGGCCCCCCTTAGTAGCCAGGGCCCCCCTTAGCAGCCAGGGCCCCCCTTATCAGCCAGGGCCCCCATTAGCAGTCAGGGCCCCCAATAGTAGCCAGGGCCCCCAATAACAGCCAGGGACCTCCTTTATGTAGCCAGGGCCCCCATTAGTAGTCAGGGCCCCCCGTTCGTAGCCCGGGCCCCCCTTAGTCGCCAGGGCCCCCTTTAGTAGTCTGGGCCCTCTATAGTAGCCAGGGCCCCCAATAGTAGCCAGGGCCCCCATTAGTAGTCAGGGCCCCCAATAGTAGCCAGGGCCCCCAATAGTAGCCAGGGCCCCCCTTAGTAGTCAGGGCCCCCAATAGTAGCCAGGGCCCCCCTTAGTAGTCAGGGCCCCCAATAGTAGTCAGGGCCCCCCTTAGTAGTCAGGGCCCCCAATAGTAGTCTGGGCACCCAGTAGTAGCCAGAGCCCCCTTAGATAGTTTATAAAAACAAAAAACAAAACAACCAGCCACTTACCTGGCTCCGGCTCCCGCTCCTGGCAGGTCCCGGCCGCTCCGTACTGCCGCCCTGCATAGGTGGCGCGGTAAAGTGTCGTCACCGCGCCGCCTACGTCAGCAGTAGGCCTAGCATCTTCAGCCTGCCAGGGAGATTAGCAGAGCGCAGCGCTAGTGGCGCTGTGCTCCGCTGACACCGCGCAGCCCCGGGAGTCGGGGAAATTAGTCCCCAACTCCCGGGCCGGTCTCTGGGCGCTCAGTGACCGGATGCGCGGCCGGGCCCCAGGGAGCGGTGGCACTGCCTCCGGGGCCCACAGCAGCTCGGGGGGGGGCCCACTGGGGGATTCACAGATCACCCGGAGGCCCAGTCCGAGCCTGGTGCTATGTCCAGCTTTTTTGATGTCTAAAACCGTGTCAATAGATTTATGTCCCATTTCCAGCATCCAGATTAAAATTTTTCCACATCTTAGACATCAAAGGCATATCTGCAGAAAATACCAAGAATGTCTCATAGATCGGGATCCCACCTTTGGGACTCTTTGTTTTTTCTAATCCCTGTTCCACTAGGCAGTGGCTGCTATATCCAAGTGGAGAATAAAGATATGGGAGCTTGTTTGGCTATTTCCATAACTTCTATAGATCTACAAAGGTAGCAAAGCTTAAATAGGGCACCTCACTAAGAGTTCGGATAGTCCAAACATAAAGGAATCCTCAGTTGCTGACTGCTGGTCGACCACTGTAACTTTAAAGAAGAATCCCCTTTAATACTTAAGATACATGTCAGCAATTAAATTAATGGATTAAATGTTGTTGATCAGACAACTGAAGTGGGAGCATTTGGAAGCACATGCACTTCCATATGTATTAGGAACTTAAACGGGTTGTTCAGTTTTTGCTTCTAACAAAAATAGAGATAAGAATGCTGTAATCAGGTTAAAAAAAACCATTGTAAACTCCTGCTTAGCACCATTCAACAGCAATATTCCCAGCCACTTGCCCGGCTCTTTTGTTTACATCCAGCTCTGGGCAGTCGGCTTGTGAGTAATGCAGAAACTGATTGACTAAAGGGGACACATGCCGTTTCCTGGAAACACATTCCAGAGTACTCACCTCTGAACAGTGATGTCAGGCAATGGTGCTGCAACCAATCAGTAACTGTAGCTTCAATGGCTGACTGCCCAAAGCTGTGAAGTAAACAGAAGATCCGGGCAGGCCGCTGGGAGCACTGTCACTGAAACAAAGCTGAGTATTTTATTACAATTTCCCTATTCCCATTATAGGTTAAAAGGGACAACATCGTGAAAAGACCTAATTTATTGTGTCCAGTGGTTCAGTGTCCTACTACAAGATGTCAGAATATTCATTTTTTCCCCTGTCACTGTTGATGATGTTTGAAGGTTGATATCCAGAGGGTTAGAGTTCCATTTCTCATGCTTATTAGTTTGAATCACTATTGCTGTATGGTCTAATTCCATGATGTAGGGTTAATCGGATGTTTCCACTACAATGATTTAGCAAATGTAGATTTGTTCCAGCACCCAAGAAGCCAGAAATTCATATATAAGTTTCACATTCATTCCTTTTAATTAAAAACATATAATTAACATGCCACTCCAGATCAGCAGACACAATTCAGGCACCAGCCCGTATTTGTTGTTGGAATGGAATAAAGTAATGCGAGTTTCATATATGAAGTACTGGCTTTTGGGTGCTATAACAGATCTACATTTGCAAGATATGGATCACTGTGTGGGTCCACAGAGTTCCTTCCGAGCATCTATTCCTGGAGGACAAAGTTCAACAGGTGACGGGAATTAACTGTATGTTTATATACTCTAATGATGTATTTGATTTCTGTCTCATACACTGAAAGAGTTATTACAAGGTTACATGGTACAGATTATCATTATCATGATGGTTCCCATCATGTCTGCTTTTCTTCCCTTGCACATGACTATCCTGTATTTCTTGCAGTGCAGACTTCCTTAATCAACCACAGACAAGGAACCAGCTAATAAAAGCTCAGCATGCCATCTCTTTCAAAACCATTTGTCAGTAATGTTCCTTTTGATACAAAAAAAAAAAAACTAATGTGCTGTCAACGTCAGTTTCCTTCAGTTTCCAAAGTTTAGAGTTAACTTTCCGCATGACTGTTTTTCTAAACAAATTGTGGTGGATTCAGTTACATATTTTTTTAGATATCTGTCAAACATCTGTGCTTTCTTACTGACATGCAACTCTGTCAACATACTGAAGAGGGCAGTCTATACCTATTTAAGGTTTAGAACAAAAAAAAAAAAAAAGTAAAGAGTAATATTTTAACTACATCAATAAACACAATTTAGTGACCTGAACACTCACAGTATAGGATCGCACATACAAATAAGAAATTCTAAGAAGGGTATATGTAGGCCTCTTCTGGGTAAAATGTTCTATGTCTCTGTATTTGTTATATATCTGTGTGTAAAGGATTACCAGCGTTTCTGAATCACAAACCTGTTCAGTTATGTAGCTGTACAGATATTGCCCCATTTCAGTGAATAATCAAGGAGACCGCTCACTGTGAGGATAAGTAAAGCTATTGAAGAACAGATATAATGCCTTTTATCCCGTTTCATCCCTGTGATTCCCAGCAATCACTAGGATATAGTGACAGTCATTCTAGGAAATCCAAATTACTGACTTCATTAACTCCACTCAGCCATTTCTAGGCCCACATCATGGTCAGTCATTGATTACAGTAGATTAGCTAGAAGAAGAGAGAAGAGTTAACAGGAGATAACTACTCTTTCCTACACACATCATTTCATTCTAGTAAAAAATAAATATTCTGTGCATCACACAATATGGCTTGCGACCATTTCTGAATATGATATTTTAACAATGAAGTCTTGACTACACAGCTTTCTTTACATACATACGATTCAAAGGGTTTTTACCATGAAGGCATTTCATGCCTGCTTTGCCCAGCTTCAGCTTTCACTGAGTTCAAAAGGGGGCATGTATTATTTGTTTGAACTACATATCATATGAGGCGGTAATCTTGTCATCACCATGCCTTCCACCAAACAGTGAAAATGTTTATTATTTAATTTGCAAGCTTCCCATCTCAATTTTACTTTGTGGTAACTCCTTTACATACAAATAAACGTTAACATTAAATAAACACTTGTGGATACTGATACTTAAGCCCAATGCAAAGGCTGCAGGACACAGATCTTCAAAGAATATGAAATGCAAAAAAAAAATTGAACACCAGAGAGATAACCGCTGTGTTATGTTATGTCCCCAAAAGGCCATATATTTTGCAAAGCACAATATATCAGTTTTGCCTTACTCCTTCTTGACATATGATGTACATGTACATCTTGTCTAGGAGGGACCTGAGTCTGCTCCATACACAGGAGGTACTGACTGTTAATTACAGCTAACATCTGTCATCACTGGACATGTCAGTGAATGGGTGTAATAGACGAACTTTAATGGTATGTTCACATGGCGCATTTACAGCATGTACATTTGTGTGCCACAAAACGCCTTGTTGAAATTACCCGCTTTCTAGCTTGTTATTTCACCACGAAAATGATGTGTAATACCCGAGGCAGATTTCTGCCTCTTATATTTAATTTTTTCACGGTATGTACTGTATATGCTTGAAATAATTGAAGTGTCATTTGTTTTCAGCCACACAGAAAATTACGAGAGTAAAATACCTGTTGTTTGAATGATGACACTTTTTTTATATTGCAGTCTATGAGAAGTATATAGAAGATTATTTTGGGCATATTTTGATGCAATATATGATATACTGCAATAAATAAGTAGTGTAGTACAAGAGATTAAGTAAATGCATCATTAGCTCCTCTAGTATTCCTTAATACAAGTCCAATAAATAAACAACACCAGAATTGCATCTTTTTGGTCCTCTTACCTGATAGAAAAAATAAATAAAAATGAAAAGCTTGTATGTACCCCAAAATGGTGCCAATAAAAAGTATAGTTTTCTGTTCAAAAATAAACACGCTTTAACAATGGACTGTTAATAGAAAAACAAAAATATTATAGTCTAAAACGGCAATGTCAAGCAAGCTAACTTTTTAAATATTTTTTTTTTTTAAAAGTAGCAATACTACAAAACTACAAAACTACATAAATGTGGTATTTCCAGAGTTCTTTCCACCTACAGAATAAATTCAATGTGTTACTTACAGTTCATGGTGAACTCTTTAAGAACCCTCAAAAAACAAAAGCACAATTGAGTTCTTTTTTTTATTCCACCTCACAAAACATTATATTATACATTAACCCCTTACCTACATTTGTTGTATGAGCACGTTGTTCTGCTGGTAAGAATGTATGGAGCAGGCTTACTTGCCGAGCCTGCTCCATATGAGGCAGGTGCCAGTTGATTATTATAGCTAACAACCGCTACTAACAGCAGGGATCAGAGCCGGCTCTTATCCTTGCTGTTTCATCACTTAGACGCCTCAGCACCGCTACCAGTGCAATGAGATTGTGGGGTGCTGATTGGTAACATGTCAGCTGGATGCCTATTGAAGGTTTCCATAGCTGCAATGTTAAGATGTCCATTACTTCCTACTCTAGTGGTTTTAAAAGTTTTAAACATATAAAAAACAATAGCAAATATTAAAACTTGAAATTACCCCCTTTTGGCATTTTGCAAATAAAAACAAACTAAAAAGTTACACAAAATTGATATTGCCACTTCCATGAGTCTGATTTATTAAAATGTAACATTATTTATCCCATACACAGGATACAAAAAAAAAAGTTGTAAGTGCCAAATTTTGTTTTTTTGGGTAATTTATTGTGCCCTATAAAATTGGAATAAAAAGTGATTGAAAAGTTGCATTTATTCAAAAATGGTGCCAAAAAATGCACTCTCACTCAGGTCCATAGGTGGAACAAAAAAGTTATTAGTTGCAGAATATGGCGTTGTAGTTAAGAGAGGATAATAAACCATAAAACACACATATTTGGTATCACCAGAATCACACCAACCTGCAGAATACTCATAATTTATGCAAAAAAAAAAGTGAATGCCATTAAAAGAACCCTTTCCTACCCACTCCCAGCAATGAGTTTGCAGAGTACCATAGCCACCATGTAAGTGCTTCTGTCACCTCCTGCCTCAGGCAGGAAGTAATAGAAGCAATGTCTTGGTACATCATTCAGCATTATATAGATAATGCAGAAGGGTATACAAATGATCTAGATCTCTAGTGTCAAGGCTTCTAATGGACTTCAGGTATAAAGATAAAAAAAACATTTACAAATAAAAAAATAAAGTATTAAAAGTTCAAAACAACCACTTTTGCTAATTTACAAATATTTTTTTTTTAAAGTTATAAATAATTGGTATCGCCGCATCCATAAAAGTAAGGTCTACTAAAATATAACATAATTTTTCCCAAATGTGAAATTATAAGAAAAAAAATTCCGAACACCAAAATTGTGTTTTTTGGTTTATTTTACAACACTAAAACATTGAAATAAATAGTAATTGAAAAGTCGTATGTATCCCAAAATTGCACCAATAAAAAACGAATGTGCCAAAAAATTATGATGAGCCGTCGTTAAGGGTTTAAATTGTACTCTTAAAAAACATAACTTTGTCCACAAAAACAAGGCTATCTCAATAGAAAATAAAAATAAAAAGTTATGGCTATTGGAAGATGGGAATGACAAAACAGAACACAAACATTACTTTGCCGTCACGGGGTTAAAAGGCAAACCCTAAAATTTCTATCTCTACCTGAATTAGTATGAATGCATATTATGTCTAAATTGGCTCAACCTTTAAAGTTGTCTTATAAAATATGAGAAGTTCCATCTCAAATTTCCATTTGCTTTTTGCAAAAAAAGTTTTATTTTCCCGCTGACTGTAAACATCAAGATGGTGGCTGTTTAACTCTGCACCTTGGAGCTGCACATGTGAAGAGCCAGCAATCAGCAGCTGCCGATTTCTCCCCTGAGAAAGCAGAGGTAGTTTATCAATGTCCCTGCCATTCCAATCACTGTACCTACAGCACTCGACGAGCAATATATAAATATATATATATATATATATATATATATATATATATTTATATATATATATATATATATATATATATAGCAGGAAGCCTCCTGACTTCCTGTGCCCTGGTTTCCCGTGCCTGCTATGTCGTACCAGACCCGGATCAGCTCTGCAGTCAGGACAACACATAAAATTAAATAATGGTTAAGGTTATGTTCACACAGTGCTTTTAGATGCGTGTTTGGATCCGTGTTTCTGACCCAAGATGGACCCAAACATGCATTTAACAATGTGCAGTGTGATTTACATTAGTTTACATTAGTTTCAATGTAAAACACGCATCAGCTGTCAGAGGCCTGACCACCGATGTGTGTTTTACATGCGTCTTTCTGTCTTTTGGATCATTCAAAGAATTGACATGATAATTCTTGATCCATTTGACACAGCAGACACTCTATTTAAAACTATAGGGTACGTTTTTGCTGCAGCATCCAAACATGCAGTGCACTTTGGGTGCATGTCCAGATGCATTTGATGCAGCGTTTTTTCAATCTGTTTTTAGGATTGAAAAACACTGGTGAACATATCCTTAAACACACCTAAAAAATGAAATATTATGAAAAAAACATTAACAGCCCACACTAAAACTTTAAGTCCCACCTACAATGACCCTTAAACTTGATATCACCTATACATAAATATCTGTGAAGTGGAAGTGACACAACTACAAAACTTATTTTAGCTTTTGCTATTTAAAAAATACATTAAAAAACCATAAACAGCAGTCTTAGTTTTTTTATTAATTTTTTCCCTCATATTATTAAAAAAAATAATGTAAAAATTACTTTAAAAACATAGCCTAACGTATCATGGAAAAAAGGTGACAAATTACAAACACCAGTGACTGTCTGTCCGCTGTCTCTGACATCATGTCCTCTCTCCATCTGAAACTAAACCTCACTAAGACTGAACTTCTTGTCTTTCCGCCAACTACTAACCAACTCCACCATGCTATTTCTGTTTCTGTATGTGGTACCACCATTTCTCCTAGGCAGCAGGCCCGCTGTCTTGGGGTTATATAAGATTCTGATCTGGCCTTCGCCCCATCTATCCAATCCCTTGCCCGCTCCTGTCACCTGAACCTCAAGAATATCTCCAAATTCCTTCGTTTTCTCACTGTGGAAACTACTCAAACTCGGATTACTGCTCTTAGTCTGTCTCGTCTTTCCTACTGCTACTCCTTGCTTATCGGTCTCCCTCTCTGCAAACTCTCCCTTCTCCAATCTGTCCTGAATGCAACAGCCAGGATCATCTTTCTCTCCAGCCGCTATACTGACGCATCTACCCTGTGTCAGTCACTGCACTGGTTGCCCATCCAGTACAGGATACAGTATAAACTCATCACTCTCACCTATAAAGCTCTCCACAATGCTGCACCCCCCTACATCACCTCCCTCGTCTCTGTCTACCACCCGACCCGCTCTCTCCGCTCTGCTGCTGATATCAGGTTACACTCATCGATCATCCGAACCTCTCATGCCCGCCTACAAGATTTCACACGTGCAGCACCAATGCACCAATTCTCTGGAATATGCTACCGCGGGGGATCAGGCACATTCACAACCCTCACAGTTTTAAGAGGGCCCTGAAAATACATCTTCTCGGTCTGGCCCACCAAGATCCCTAACTGCTATCACACACATTTGTCACTCCCTACACTAGGACACTCACAGACACTTATCTGTATATAGATGTACAGTCTGGGTCGCAGGTTCATCCATTTTTCATGTAAACCACCCCCTATTTATGAAACATGGCTGGACCATTGCAAACTTGGCACTTCTTACCGTATGTTTCACCCATACACCCTAATAGATTGTAAGCTCTCACGAGCAGGGCCGTCATATCTTGTGTCTCATTTGTAAGTACTTTTAATGTGTAATGTCTGTATGTTTACCCTTGAATTTGTAAAGTGCTGCGGAATATGTTGGCGCTATATAAATAAAGATTATTATTATTATTAAATTAGTAGGATAACCAAGTGTGAGAAAGTTTTACAGCATGCAAACTCTCAAGTACTGAAGGAAAATGTGCCTGGTCAAGAAAAAGGTTACATCGAACTGATGAAATAGTCTCTTTCTGGGATATATTTTGCTAATAATATATTTTATGATATTGATATGTAATAATTCTGTAGTTTATGATAAAAACCTTTAAAGATGAGGGCACTGTTCTGTTGGTAAATGTGCATTGGTAATGGTAATGACATGACAACTGAGCTGTCCAGCTAATATGCAAATGACAAGTGCTGTTAGCTTAAATAGTCGAAAGAACACAAGTGACAACATGTTATGTACATTAAGGCTGAAAATATACAGATTGTTGGAAAAAGAATCTAAGATCCTAAGATAATGGCGGTAGCACTTTATATATTATATGGCATTATGGTGTACATATCAGGTAAAAAGGCTTATATTAAATGCCCAACTTGCTTCTGAAATATGCAGAAAATGAATGTGACCTTAAATTTATTTGCGCAGAATTATAATTGTGTTTTATTTGTTCCCACAGGTCTTGCTGCACAGGTTTTGAATCAGAAATCACAGGCAGAAGTTAAACTAGTGGGAAACTTGCTTCAGTTACGATGTGAAGCCAGTGGTTATAATATAAATGATCACCATATGTACTGGTTTAGAAAATCTCCATTGAAAAGCCTTGTGGCAATTGCCGGGTTTAGAACAGGATATAATACTTATATTGCAGACCCTTTCAAGGGTAGAGTCACACCATCCACAGAAGGATCTACAGCTTTGTTGAAGATTGAAAAACTAGATTACTCAGACAGTGGCATATATTATTGTGCTAGGGCACCGTGACAAGGTTCGTGTTGATCCCTGTACAAGAAGTGACATACCGAGAGATATAAGGCAGCATTTGCTTGCTACATAACTGCACAGTAGAGACATAACACTGTCAGTTTCTGAGGGCTTTGTACCATAGCTCCTATGTTGTATCAAGAAGAAACATCATACTAGATGCACAAAGAAGATAAGATATGATGGGTAAAGAGTCTTCCCAGCTTAGACATTTATTCTCAGCATTGTAGACTTCTAGCTTCAGATTGAATGGAAAGGCATAGCTCTGTCAACTGAAGTCAATGGAATTAATTTATTTTGGCAGTTTTGGGATTCAGTAATTGTATAACACACCGTCTTCAAATCTCCCATACAAAGACATATTTTAAATAGTGGTTGGTTGGTGAAAATTATTCTGAGAGGTGGAAACTTCATTTTGGCAGTTTTGGGTATTCAGTAATTGTATAACGCACAGTTTCCAAATCTCCTATGCAAAAAATATGCAACATCACAAAAAAGAAGACATTTGTGCTCACCGCTAGTATAAATCTCAAGGTGGATCCCCGAATGTCCAAACGGTGCCTTAGGAGAGCTGCCTGTCAGAAACAGGCAATATAAATAGCAAAATTCAAATGGTTCCAAAAGCCTCCAGCACCGAAAAATAATTAAAACATATCCTTTAATCCATACTACATTAAAATAAGCTCAGGGTTCTCCCAACAACCTTACGTGTTTCGAGCGGCAAACGCTCTTACACGTAGACAAAAAAATATATTTGAAATAGTGGTTGGTTGATGAAAATTATTCTGAATGGAGAAAAGTTCTTTTTGGCAGTTTTGGGGATTCAGCAATTGTTTAACACACTGTTTACAAATCTCCTACACAAAGAAATATATTTTAATCTTTGGTTGATTTCTGAAAATTATATTGAGTGGGGAAAAAGTTCAATTTGGCAGTTTTGGGGGTTCGGTAATTGCATATCACACCATCTTCAAATCTCCTACACAAAGAAATATATTTTAGATAGTGGTTGGTTGGAGAAAATTAATCTGAGAGGAGAAAAGTTCATTTTTGGCAGTTTTGGTGGTGGAGTAATTGCATAACACACTGTTTCTAAATCTCCTATAAAAGAAATACATTTTAAATAGTGGTCGGTTGGTGAAAATTATTCTAAGTGGAGAAAATTTCATTTTTTTTTTTTCGTTTTTTTTTTCTTTTTTGGGGGGGGGGGTTCAGTAGCTTTATAACACAACATTTCCAACTCTCCTATACAAAGAAATATATTTTATATAGTGGTTGGTTGGTGAAAATTATTCTGAGTGGAGAAATTTCATTTTGGAAGTTTTAGGGGGTTCAGTAATTATATAACACACCGTTTCCAAATCTCCTGTACAAAGAAATGTATTCTAAATAGTAGTTGGTTGGCGAAAATTCTTCTGAGTGGAAAAAAATTCATTTTATGCAGTTTTGGGGGTTCAGTAATTGTATAATACACCATTTCCAAATTTCCTATACAAAAAAAATATATTTTAAATAGTGGTTGGTTGTTGAAAATTATTCTGAGCCAAAAAAAGTTCATTTTTGCAGTTCAGGGGTTCAGTAATTATATAACACACAAAGAAATGTATCTTAAATAATGGTTGGTTGGAGAAAATTATTCTGAGTGGAGAAAAGTTCATTTTGGCAGTTTTGCAGTTTCAGTAATTGTATAACACACCGTCTCCAAATCTCCTATACAAATAAATATATTTTAAATAGTGGTTTGTTGGTGACAATTATTCTGAGTGGAGGAAACTTCATTTTGGCAGTTTTGGGGGTTCAGTAATTGGATAACACACCGTTTTCAAATCTCCTTTACAAACAAATATATTTTAATTAGTGCTTGGTTGGTGAAAATTATTCTGAGTGGAGAAAAGTGCATTTTTGGCAGTTTTTGGGTTTCAGTAATTATATAACACACCATTTCCAAATCTCCTGTACAAAGAAATATATTTTAAATAGTGGTTAGTTGTTGAAAATTATTCTGAGACAAGAAAAGTTCATTTTTGCAGTTCAGGGGGTTCAGTAATTGTATAACACACAAAGAAATGTATTTTAAATAGTGGTTGGTTGAGAAAATTATTCTGAGTGGAGAAAAGTTCATTTTGACAGTTTTGGTGGTTCAGTAATTGTATAACAAACTGTCTCCAAATCTTCTACATAAAGAAATTTATTTTAAATAGTGGTTGCTTAGTGAAAATAAATCTGAATGGAGAAAAGTTCATTTTTGCCAGTTTTGGGGGTTCATTAGTTATATAGCAGACAAAGAAATATATTTTAAATAGTGGTTGGTTGGTGAAAATTATTCTGAGTGCAGAAAAGTTCATTTTGGCAGTTTTGGGGGTTCAGTAATTGTATAAAACACCGTTTCCAAATCTCCTATACAAAGAAATATATTTTAAATAGTGGTTGGTTGGTGAAAATTATTCAGAGCCAAGAAAGTTCATTTTGGCAGTTTTGGGGGCTCAGTAATTGTATAACATACTGTCTTCAAATCACCTGTGCAAAAAATATATTTTAAATAGTCGTTGGTTGTTGAAAATTATTCTGAGTGGAGAAAAGTTCATTTTTGCCAGTTTTGGGGGTTCATTAGTTATATAGCAGACAAAGAAATATATTTTTAATAGTGGTTGGTTGGTGAAAATTATTCCGAGTGCAGAAAAGTTCATTTTGGCAGTCTTGGGGGTTCAGTAATTGTATAACACACTGTTTCGAAATCTCCTATACAAAAAAATATATTTTAAATAGTGGTTGGTTGGTGAAAATTATTCCGAGCCAAGAAAAGTTAATTTTTTGCTGTTTTGGGGGTTCAGTAATTGTATAACACACCATTTTCAAATCCCCTATATGAAAAAATATATTTTTAATAGTGGTTAGTTGTTGAAAATTATACTGAGTGGAGAAAAGTTCATTTTGGCAGTTTTGGAGGTTCAGCAATTGTATAACACACCATCTCCAAATCTCTTATACAAATAAATATATTTTAAATAGTGGTTGGTTGGCAGTTTTGGGGGAGAAATACCTTTCAAATACTGTGTGTTATTGTCATACAGATATACTGTATACCAGGAAATAGAGTTCTCTCTGTTGCTAAATCTTACTTAACAACAAAAAGTGTAATTTTGCCAGATAACATAACATAATGCTGAAATATATCAATTTAGACTGTGAGGAAGAGGAAGTCACCTGTGATGATGATGACATTGAGGATCCAATGTGGCCTGTGCAGCAGCAGCTGGCAAGCGTATCATCAGTGGAGGAGGAGGATGATGGGGTAGTGTCAGTGAGGGTCCGGCCTCAGAAAGGGAGAGAGTGGATGCACAAGTCCGCTGACATTATTCCGCCAGCCGTGGTCAGTGGTGGCAGCGGGAACACTGGTACTAGGTTTTCACAGTCAAAGAGGTCCAGAACCTGTGAAGTCTGGGCCTTTTTCAATCAAGCTCAGATTTGCCGACTGATGTGATATGCCGGATTTGCCTTCAACACGTCAGTAGAGGAAAGACTGAAAAGAGTTTCAGCACCACGAGCATGAACAGGCAAATGCATGTAAAGCATGAATTGCCGTGAAATAGTCACTTGGGGAAAAAAGGCCACACAGGTCCTGGGTAGTGTTGAGCGAATACGTTGACTACCGTCATCGGGTCGAGGGTCGATGACGGCAATAACCAATAAGCTATTCGATGGTCGATGATAGATTATCACCGATGACCATTAAAGTCTATGGGAGAGCAACAACACCTTCATTCTTACACCCAAACAGGGCTGGAGAAGCTGGAATTAACATCCACAACAGTCAAATGGATACATGCTACATCTTAGGCAACACAATTAGGTTATAAAAGCCACAGAAAAAAACTCACACACCATTCACTATCCCTGTCTAGTACCACAGCATGACCCTTAAACCTGCATCACCCACAAATTAAAAAGTGCCAGAAGGCAGTATGATTCGAACAATCATTTTACTTGAACTGGACATTGAATATCCCTGTCCTGGAACGCAGCATGAGCCCCAAACCTGCATGACCCCCAGATTTAAAAGTACCAGAAAAAGGAGTCTTTCAACCACCATTTTAGATGAACTGGACATTAACTATATCTGTCCTGTACCATAGTATGACCATTAAACCTGTCTGACCCACAGATTAAAAAGTGCTGGGAAAAAGAGTCTTTCAACCACCATTTAAGTTTCACTGGACATTGACTATACCTGTCCTGGATAGTGTTGAGCGATTACGTTGGCCATCGACATCGATTGATGGTCGATAGTCGACCATCATCGACAAGATATTCGATGGTCGATGGTAGATTATGATCGATGACCATTAAAGTCTATGAGAGAGCAAATACACCTACATTCTTACACACAAACAGGGCTGGAGAAGCTGGAATTAACATCCACAACAGTCAAATGGATATGTGCTACATCTTAGGCAACACACTTA
This sequence comes from Phyllomedusa bahiana, assembly GCA_025379985.1. Classification (NCBI taxonomy): domain Eukaryota; kingdom Metazoa; phylum Chordata; class Amphibia; order Anura; family Hylidae; genus Phyllomedusa; species Phyllomedusa bahiana. Next base: position 47,464 of record JAODAL010012928.1, on the reverse strand, counting down.
GGTTATAAAAGCCACAGAAAAAAAATCACAGACCATTCACATCCCTGTCTTGCACCAAAAGCATGACCCTTAAACCTGCAGGGACCCAAAATTAAAAGTGCCAGAAGGCAGTATGATTTGAACCATCATTTTACTTGAACTGGACATTGAATATCCCGTCCTGGAATGCAGCATGACCCCCAAACCTGCATGACCCCCAGATTTTAAAAGTGCCGGAAAAAGGAGTCTTTCAACCACCATTTTAGTTGAACTGGACATAGACTATCCCTGTCCGGGCCACAGCATGAGCCCCAAACCTGCATGAACCCCAGATTAAAAAGTGCCGGAAAAGGAGTCTTTCAACCACCATTTTAATTTCAATGGACATTGACTATACCAGTCCTGGGCCACAGCATGAGCCCCAAACCTGCATGACCCCAGATTAAAAAGTGTCGGAAAAAGGAGTCTTTCAACCACCATTTTAGTTTCACTGGACATTGACTATACCTGTCCTGGGCCACAACATGAGCCCCAAACCTGCATGACCCCAGATTAAAAAGTGCCAGAAAAAGAGTCTTTCACCACCATTTTAGTTTCACTGGACATTGACTATACCTGTCCTGGGCCACAGCATGAGCCCCAAAACCCTGCATGACCCCAAAATTAAAAAGTGCCGGAAAAAGGAGTCTTTCAACCACCATTTTATTTTTCATTTGGACATTGACTATACCTGTCCGGGGCCCACAGCATGACCCCCAAAACCTGCTGACCCCAGTTTAAAAAAGTCCCCGGAAAAAGGAGTCTTTTAAACCCAAAAAATTTTATTTTCACGGGACTTTGACTATTCTGCCCCTGGGCCACGGGAAAGACCCCAAACCTGCATAACCCAGATTAAAAAGGGGCCGGAAAAAAAAAAAAAAAAAAAAAAAAAGGGTTTTTTCAACCACCATTTTATTTTCACGGGACTTTGACATCCCTTGCCCCGGGGCCACAGCATGAGCCCCAAACCGCATACCCCAGATTAAAAAGTGCGGGAAAAAAGGATTTTTCCAACCCCCTTTTTATTTCCCCGGGAACATTGACTATACCTTGTCCGGGGGCCACAGCATGACCCCCCAAAACCGAAAGCCCCCAGATTAAAAAGGGGGCCGTAAAAAGGAGTCTTTAAACCCAAACATTTTAGTTTCACGGGCCCATTAAACAAAAACTTGCCCAGGGCCCCCAACACCCATGCCCCCCAAAACCTGAAAGACCCCAGATTAAAAAAGGGGCCGGAAAAAAGGATCTTTAAACCACCTTTTTTATTTTCACTGGACATATACGTCCCTGCCTTGGTAGCGCTTGCCCCCCGTAGGGAAGTGCGGCCCAAAAGGGACTTCATTTGGAAAAACGGGTTTGGTAACGCTCCTGTTCCACCCAGGTGCCCTTTTTCTTGGGCATTCTTTTTTTTTATTTTACTAAAACGTCCCCTGGAGGAAATTGTCTCTGTATTTTGGGCCCTTTTTCCCCGTGCCCCCATACTCTATGTATTCTGAAAACCTACATCGGGTCAATTTTTTCCTGTACCCCCCTTTTGTACAATTCAGAAAAATTTTTTTACCAGCTTTTTTTGTACATGCAATTTTTTAAAGTAGTTTAATTCAAGAAAACACTTTTTTAAAATAGTATGGAATCCCACCATGTCTTTTTTTTTTTTTTTAATTTTTTTTAAAATTTGGGTTTTTCCTAAATACAGGGATTGAAGCTTAGTTAAAGATCTTTTCAAAAACAAGTCATTTTGCAATATGTGTCCCCTTAACAGTGTCCCCACCTAATTTTTGGGTTTCCCGAACAGTACCCCCTCACCCTTTGGCCACCTTGATAATTTTTGAAGAACAAATGTCTGTTAGAAACAACATTTTTTTTTAATAAAGGGCCTGTAGTATAGCGCATGTTACAGCAAAATGCCCCCCAAAAAATTTAAAACATGACCCTTAGCCACTTTTGACCCCAAATTTTGAAGAACAAAAATTTCTGTTAGAAACATTTTTAAAAATAGGGCCCCGTATATTGCTGCATTTCAAAGGCACTGACCCAAAAAATTATAGAAAACTCTCAGCCACTGTTAAAAAATTTTGAATGGGGAAAAACCACTTAGAAGCCACATTTCTGTTCCAAAGGACCATATTAAATTTCTGTATTTTCACAGCAACATGACCCCAAAAAATTATAATTAAGGGTTCCCCAGCCACTAAAAAAAAAAATTTTGAGGGGGAAATGCCACTTAAAAGCCCCATTTCTGTTCCAAAGGACCATGAATTTTTGCTGTATCTCAAACAACACGACCCCCCAAAAAAATTTTAAAAAGGGCTTCTCCCGGGCCCCTATTAAAAATTGGGGATGGATAAATCCACTTAAAGCCACAATTTTTTGTTCCCAAAGGGCCATAAATTTTACTGTAACTCACAGCAACCCTGACCTCAAAAACCCTTTTACAAAAAGCGAAAACTTCTAAAAAAAAAGTTAGAAATGGAATACTGTGTTTTTTCATGAAACCTTTTCTGTCTTTTTTCAGTCTCCCCCAAAAGCAAAACCACCAAAAAGAAAATGTTTTGGGAAAAAAAGAATAAAAATTGCGTAAGAAATGATCATTTTAAAAAAAAAATTTTTCAAAGGACCATTTCTTTTTGAAAGGAAATTTAATAGAACGGCAACAAAATTTTTGGTTTTTTGGGGGGGGCCTCGGCCAAATTGGGGGCCACAACAACATCGAGATCCCAAAGGGCCCGATTCATTCTTGATGAAAGTCCCAAAAGATCCACATTATCTGTGGGAAAACCGGGTGCGTTTGTCGTAATTTACCCCCCCTGTGCTGAAGGGCCCTCATATATGACCGGCTGCTTGGGGAGGGGCAACACCTCTAAAACCCCGAAGTCTATTGGGGCCGGAACCACCAAAAACATCGGTGTTGAGACGCAGATAGTCGTGCACCATGAACTTAAGCTGGTCCCCGTGTGTTTTGGGGGGTGTGCCCCGGGATTGCTGCGTTGGGGAGGGGGGTAAATAAAGTTTTCCCGAGTTTACCCATTAGGTTCTGCCCCCCTTGCCCCGCTGCTGCTGCTGCCACTAAGTCTACTTTGGGACTCTACTGCTGTCACGTCGCTGATGTTTTCCACCTTGACATTTTTAAGAAAAGTGAATCAAACACCCAAAAAGATGTCTCCCCGTTTTATCAATCAGCAAGGGTCTCCATTTCCGCATTTTACTCTCTATTTGGGGGGGGTGGGAGAAAGTGCTGATTTTGTTTTTTAAAGGGGTCCCGAGGGGGCCACCCAGTAACTGTTTTTCCCTTTTTATTGGGCCTTAAGCGAGGGTCATGTTGGAGGAAAAGGGGCATCCAAGCACTCATTTTAGAAAATGGGGCCTTTTAATTTCCCCAAACCTCTGGGGGCGAAGGGGGACTAGCAAACTGATCTTCCTCATCTTCCCTCCTCCGCCTCAAAATTTACGGGCCCAAACCCCTTTTCCCAAGGCAGGGGCTTTGGGGAAACCCCGGTGTCTAGGAATACCTCCTCCTCCTCCGCTTTCCCCCGGCCCCAGCTTCAAAACAAGGGCCCCCGACTTGCCTGAAGGGTGGGTGCACCCTGGGGAAACTGATGCCCCCGCCTTTCACTAGCCCCCGGACCCCGGGAACCCCCCGCCTAATAAACCGATAAAATTGAAAACTTTCGGGGCCCTTTTTGGGTTCGAAAAGGAAAAAAAGGCCCCCCTTTTCCCCATTTTTTTTCCGTCTCCTCCCCCGCGCGGCGGGAAACCCGTTGTTTTTAGAGTGCCCAAAAATCGTTCCAGAAATAAGATCACCACAATCTCATGCGCAAGGCATCGCCGCACTGAATTTTTGGGGTCTTTTTCAAAACTGGCAAGGTGGTGGGAGAGCCCCTTTTTAAACCTGCCTCCACCTCGGGGGCTCAAGACCCCAGGTCCGCACCGCGCTTGTCAAGCCATGGTCACTTCTTTACCGTAATGGATTGCGCTGCTCCCCACAACGCGGGGAGCTGGGAGGTGGAATTCCGTGTGTTGCCACGTCAACAATGAACGGTTGACGGGGAGGCCGACTGATGCGCAAGGCAGCCAGGGGGGCGAAGCGGGGTGTGAACGGGGGAAGTGGAACAAACCTTCGAGACTTCCTCACGGGCTCCAACCCGGTAGCTCTTTAGAAATTTCTGGCGAAAAAGGGTTTAGAAAATTGCCAGGGAAGGATGTCTCCACCCTACGATCTTAAGGGGGCAAGCAGTTTTTTCGCCCTTTTTGCACACCACCTTGCCTGGCACAAGGTTCTTGGCACCCAGCCAGCGCTCGTCTCGTTGCGTAGACCCCCCACCGCTCCTACCTTGTGGGACGGGGGCTCCAAACACATTAATTTCAAAACGGGCCCGGTTTCTCTGGCATTATGCACCAGAGACCTTTGGGGGAAAAACCCTGCACCCCCCCTGCGGTTTTAAAACGTGCCCGAGCCGGAGCCACCCTCACCCCCAGGACTCCACCCCCCTTACCCATGAGCTGTCACAGAATATTTGCGGGGCCTTGGCTTGCTTACAGTCCAGTTCGGGCCCCTCAATGGACTTTTTTTTTTCCCGGGCCCCAGATGCAACAACGCGCTTGAAATTTTGGAACACTGGGGTGGCCAGGGGAGGGACGGCTTTTCTGGCAAAGATATGCCTGCTCGGCTCTGTATTGGGGGCAGGCAAGGGCCCATAGACTGTCGGAACCCAGCTGTGTTCCACCAGACGGTAAAGGCAACATTTACCAAGGCCAAAAGCCTGCAATGGCCGACATTCAGGCTTTTGTGCTATTGGATGGTTTGGGGTTAAAGTGTTTCTCTGCTCCCAACCTGGAAACAGAAGGCTGTCTGCTAGACTGGCCGTCTGTACGGCTTTGCAGGTCATCAAACTGGCGGGAAGAGAATGGGTAGGATAGGTCTCTGGTGGTGCAGGTGGTACTCGCGCGACGTGGAGGCAGGTGAGGGAAGCGGACGGCTGATCCCTGATCATGACTCTGAGAGAGATGGGCAGCTGAGGAACGCTTGGTGGATGGCGAGGAGAGGGCGCACAGAGGTGTGACAAGGGTTGGAGGCCCGGCGGTCGTTCTGGCCTTTTTTGAGCCAAGTGTTGCACTCCCTTTCAACTCATCATATTGCTGCCTGTGACTAGACATGATGGTGGTGTGGTTTAACCACCAAAGGTTCTTCGCCTCACTTATGTAGTTTACAACGGTCAAAGGCGGCGCATGACATCGCTGGGTGAATCAGAGGCATGCCTCCCAAAGAAGCCCAGCTTGAGAGGTCCTGGACATTTTTCACGGCGATAACGAGGAGCGGCGGTTTCCGACTGACTGTGGCTGGCAATCATTATCAGCAGAGCCCCTTCTGCGACCGCCCTCTCCCTTTTTGAGGCGGGGACCCGTACAGACACTTACCCCCAACGTCTTCTTCCACGTCCAGTGATAAGCGCTTCGCAAGCAAATTCTGCTGAAAGACCACTTAGATCCGCAATGTCGCATCATCATCATCAACACAGGTGGACTTGGACGTCCGACTATTCTGTCCTAGCATCCAGTGAGCTGCGGGCTACAAGCAAGAGGATCTCGAACTCGTTGCCGACCGCCTGGGATTTTTGCCGATTGACCGTCTTCCTTTCACCCTCCTCTGATGGCATCAGTAACTGGGCGTCAGATACAGAGAAATCCTCCTCTTTGGCCTCTTGTTCTTTGACATGCCTTCTGACCCCAACCCCCTTTTTTTTGTCATCAAGAGGGCCCTTAAAAAAATAGATTATCCACATTTGGTGGGAAACACAAGTTGACTTTTTGGGCTGCTTCATTTTGGAAAGGAAAGCTGATATGCTGATGAGAAAATTTGTGGCCCCCCTGACTGGGGGGGAGGGAGGAGGTAAGACTGCTGGATGGGGGGTTGCCTTAACCACTAAAAAGGAAAAGTTTTGGTGACGCCTGTTTTACTGAAGATTAAAGGGGCCCCTTTGACCCAGCGATGACACCCCTAAAATGGCCTGCAACTGACGATCCGCTGGCATGGTTTTTTGTCGCCACCCCCCGGGAAGGACACCTTCTCTTCGAAAATCTACCTCCTTTTTCCTCCCCCACCCCCTTTGGGTCGTTTTACCCCCCTTAAATTTTCGCTCCTTTGTTCAGAAATAAAAAAATTTGGGAAAAGGTATGGAAATTTTTTGGGAAAAAGTCTTTTTAAAAAATTTTAAAAAAAAAAAAAACCGGCAACCCACAGCTATTCTCAAATCCCTCAAATAAAAAAAAATTTCTGGTTTAAAATTTTTAACTGCAAATTAAAAACCCTATAAAACAAAGTTTTGACTGCCCAAAAATTAAAAAACCCCCTCCCCCTAAAATTGAAATACGGATATTAAAAGGTTTTTTTGGCACCTATCAGTAACCGGGTGGTGACTAAAAAGTTGCTGGTTTTTTCAATTTAATCCCCAAAGTAGATTTTTATCAACAAAGCTTTGACTGCCCAAAAAAGGAAAAAAAACCCCTTTTCTGAAATGTAAAAGGATTTTAAAAGGTATTTCGGGCCCCACCTTTCAATTAAAACCGGGGTGGTGCCCTAAAAAAATTTGCTGTATTCAAAATTTAACTGCAAAGTAGCCCCTATCAACAAAGCTTGTACTGCCCCCCAAAAGGTAAAAAAAAAGTATCGAAATGTATTCGGAAATTAAAAAAAAGGTTTTTTTTGGCACCTTTCAATTCCCTTTGGGGGTAAACTAAAAAATTCCCTGAATTAAAATTTTTAACGCAAAAAAGGATCTATTAACAAAGCGGCCGGGGCCCCAAAAGTAAAAAAACACGTATCAAAATGTTTTACGGATAATAAAAGGTTTTTTTTTGGGCCCCCTTTTAATTTCACCTGTGGTGACTAAAAAATTGGGCTGTATTCATTTTTAACTGCAAAGTCTCTATCAAAAACTGGCCCTGCCCCAAAAGTGAAAAAAAAAACCCGTATCTAAATGTATTGGGATAAAAAAAAAGGGTTTTTATTGGCCCCCTTTTAAATTCACCTGTGGGGGGACTACAAAATTGCTGTATTTCACATTTAACTGAAAAAGTAGCCTCTATACAACAAAGCTTTTACTGCGCCCAAAGTGAAAAAAAAACGTATCTAAAATGTATTCGGATAATAAAAGGAAAATTTTTGGGGCCCCACCTATCAATTCACCTTGGTGACTAAAAAATTTTGTGTTTTCACATTTAAGTGCAAGGGGGGGCCTAAAATGAAAAAAAAAGGTTTATGGGTTGGCGCCAAAGTGAAAGAACACGTATTTTAAAATTTGTACCCGGATAATAAAAGGTTTTTTTGGGGCACCTATAAATTTTCCCGTGGTGACTCCCAAAATTTGTGAAATTCACATTTTTTGGGAAAAAGAAAGCTCATCAACAAACCCGTACGGGCCGCCAAAATGAAAAAAACCGTATCTAAAATGTATTGAAATGAAATTTTTTTTTTTTTTTTTTGGGGGTTTTTTCCCTTTCAATTCACCATTGTGGGTGACTAAAAAATTGCTGTATTCACTTTTAAACTCCCCAAAGTAGTTTTAAATCAACAAAGCTGTACTGTCCCCAAAAATTGAAAAAACAGAAATCTGAAATGTTTTGGGAATAAAAAAAGGGGAAATTTTTTTGGCCCAAACCTATCAACTCCCCTTGGGGGGACTAAAAATTCCCTTATTAAAAATTTAAACCTCCCAAAGTAGATCAAATAAACCAACCCTGTAATGCCCAAAAAGAAAAAAAAACACGAAATTTTTAAAATTTTATTTCGGTTTAATAAAAAGGTATTTTTGGCCCCCCTACAACCTGTCCCCTGACTACAAAAATTCCCCTTAGGTTTCTAATTTTTAAACTCCCCAAGGGGGGCCCTAAAATAAAACCAAAGCTAAAAAAGGGCAAATTTAAAAAAGGGAACACCCCCTGAAATGTATACGATAATAAAATTTGGATTTTTTTCACCTAAAAAAAAGAGACCTCCCAGTTACAAAAAAAAATGTTATACTAATATAAGTTGGGCTGCCCAATATCCAGGAAAAAATTTCAATAGAAAATGTTAATAATAAAGTTTATTGCGGGTTGCAATTTTTCCAAACACTAAGTCTTGGTGAACTATATCCAGTATTCTTTAAAAAAGCTTGTCTGTGTTTCCCCCTGGGCCCTCCCCCGCCCCCCCGTGACTTTACAGCGGTAGATGCTCCTTTAAAATCCTTTTACCTAACTTTTCTACCAAAACAAAAAATCTTAAAATTTCCTCGATCTAACTAAGTTTTTAAGGACACAGAAAAACAAAAGAGCTTTCCTCTGTAAAGAAAAAAAGAAAAATTTCGCTGACTTTTTTGGACACGGGGCAGAGCGCACGCCCCAATGCTATGAGACGTGACAGACCCCTGAACCCATGAACAGGAAGGGGGCTTTTCCTATGTAAAACGCCCGTCATGGTTTTTTCCCAGCCAATCGCAACCAAAACACTCCCAGTCATAAATGCCCGCACACACATCTCCCCCGCTCTATTCTGTAAGAGTTTTGAAGGGGCCCTTTTGGGGCCCGCCCAAAAATGGAACGGGTAAAGTGCCAAAAAATTTCGATATTAAAAAGATGTTTTGCACAGTTTTTAAACCCAAAATTTAAACCCAAAATGATCAAAAAAATTTGATCAACAAAAAAACCCCTGTGCCGATTTTCAACTTTGTCGTTTAAAAAACGCTCAAAAATTTATTTCCGGGAATTTTCCCAAACCCACCATGCCCTCTTCCACCCCCCTTTCCCTCCCCCATTTCCCAAAGCCCAAGAAAAGTTTTCACTGCTCCCCCGTTCCCCACGGGAAACCCGGGCATAAGCAAGCACCACCCCCTTTTTCCCAGTTTACTGTCGGCCAATTTCCCCCAAACCCGCAAAAAAACCCTTTACACCCTTCCTCCCCCCCACTAGTGGGGGACCGCCCTACCCTTACAGCACCAGTTTTGGGGCCACCCAGCCTTTTGTTGTTACCAATGTGGGAGAAAAGAAGAAATTAAAAAATTTTACAACCTGTATGCCCTTGTTGTGCATCCCATACACCCTCCCCCCTCCTTTTTGTTAGCCCTCCAAATCTTCATTTTTTAAAATTGCCATCTTTTTCAACAAACCCCCCAAATTTGTACAAGTCCTGAAAACCTAAACCCTCCATGTTCCCAATTGATATTTTTCCCAAGTTTTTGGGGCCCCCTGGTTTCCCCGGGGAAATTTTTTAACATATAAATGGGCCCCTTTTTGTTTAAAGGGCCCCGGGCCAGAGAACTGCCTAACTGCCCCCCTTTTGGGCCCCAACCCTCCCCAAGTTATTTTTTGTGCCCATTTCCATCCCCGGTGTCTTTTAAAGGGTAAAAGGGGGCCCACCTCCCTATAGCTAGCCCCTCCCTTGCAAGCTGTCCTCATCTTTTCAGTTAGCCATTGAAATGAATTAAGTATTTTAGCCTCTCAATTCTTTTCTGTCACTTTTAGAAAAAACACATATAAAAAGTTGGACATTATTTACTCAAAAAACACGACAATTTTTGGGGCCATATTCACAGCTCAATGGCTGGACTAGACTGAATCCAGTAGCAGACATCTCTGGCCTATATGCTACCTGGGAAAAATTAGCAGGTGCAGCTAATTAGTGAGCAGCAGCTCACACACCCCACTGCTAGGGGAACAATTAGATGATAAAAAACTGCACATTAACTTAATACCTGTTCACACCAGCATGCAGAAAAGCAGTATAATTCCTAATCTAATAGTATGGTTGCCACTAATAGGTTGTAAACCAGCATGGAGTACCACATGTATCTGTATTTATGGCACCCTTCTGTATCGCCTTATTTATATGCAATTGTAGTACTAGCAACCACCCCCCTCATGCATTGAGGGTATGTGAGTGGTTGTTTTATTGGTATTTTTGTATATGTTCAATCTCCCCATGCATTATACTGTGGCTTTTCTGCATGCTGGTGTGCACAGGTTTTAAGTTAATGTGCAGTTTTTTATCATCTAATTGTTCCCCTAGCAGTGGGGTGTGTGAGCTGCTGCTCAGTAATTAGCTGCACCTATTCATTTTTCCAAGGTAGCATATAGACTAGAGATGCCTGCTACTGGGTTCAGTCTAGTGCAGCCATTGAGCATGTTAATATGGCCCAAAAAATTGTCCTGTCACTCTTAGGGGGACATGTATGAAGATCGGCGCATTGAAGCGCCTATTTTCACGTTTTTTACTGTGAAAACTGCGCCTCATGCATGCCGGTGCCGAAGTGTGCTCATACATGCGGTGCAAACTTTGCGCCTCCGGCAGACAGACCACATTGAAATAGGTCTGCCTGTCGGAGCTGTAATGCGCCTCACTTTGCCGACCCACATTCATACATGCGGCGGAGTATTCGAAAGTGGTGCATCCTGCCCCAGCACGCCTCTTCATGTTAGGCGCATTAGAAAGTGGTGAACCTTGCGCCTAACAGCGCATTAGGTGCGTCCGACAGCGGAGCCGGCACAGTGAGGCGCATTATACGCCTGAAAATGTGTGAAAGCTCCGATCATATTTGTCCCCCTTAAAGCCAAATTTTCTTCACTAAGGGCGACATGTATGAAGATCGGCGCGTCGAAGCGCCTGTCTTCACGTTTTTTACTGTGAAAACTGCGCCTAATGTATGCCGGTGCCAAAGTGCGCTCATACATGCAATGCAAACTTCGACGCCTCCGGCAGGCAGACCCCATTCAAATAGGTCTGCCTGCCGGAGCTAAAATGTGCCTCACTTTGCTGACCCGCATTCATACATGCGGCAGAGTTTTCGAAAGTGGTGCGTCGCACCTCAGAATGCCCACAGCCCGCCCCTTCATGTTAGGTGCATCAGAAAGTGGCGAACCTTCAGCCTAACAGCGCATTAAGTGTGTCCGACAGCGGAGCCGGCACAGTGAGGCACATTATATGCCTGAAAATGTGTGAAAGCTCCGATCATACATGTCCCCCTAAGTTGGGGATCGATTTAGGGTTTCTTTTACAGATTTTTAAGCATTAACAATCTTTTGAGGCATTCCTGGTCCAAGAACATTCCAGGAGTGAGGTCATATGCAGTATGATGTCAATTCTCATTATCTATGTTATGATAGAAAGAAGTAACATCAGACCAGAATTGACACAGTACTGGGCGTGCTGCCAAACTGTGTGCTTGCCAATGGTAAGATAAACCTTAAAATCCCATAACAACAATAACTCTTAACCCAACAAAGGGTTGAGGTTATGGTTAAGTTAAAAGAAAAAAATTGTTTCAACTACTTTGAATGGCTGAAAAAAGTCCTTTTACTTTAGCCTCGTACAGCACTGTTGATTTAGGGGGGTCAAACTCAGGACTGTGGAGCCAAATATGGCCCACAGTGTAATTATATTTGGCCCAGAAGTAACGGCCAGGCAGACTACAGAGGAGAAAAGGAAGAAGCCAGGATCTTAATTATACTACTCCTAATCAGCCCCTCCCCCTGCATAGAGGAGATAATAGACCAGTTTGCAGGAGAAACAACTGGGACAGCAGGATGACAGATAAGGCACAGCAGGATGACTGATAAGATAAGAGGAGTTCAAAGGGAGATACAAGGATCCAGAGCCTCAACACTTAATGCTTCCAGATCCTTCTCAGCCACAGCATCTCTGTAGGCAACAAGGTACTCAAAATAGAAACACTGTTCTGTGACACAGATAAAAACACTGTGAAGATCCCAGCACACTCTGAGTTAGCTGACTGCAGTCAGCACAAATAAAGTGGGTACCAGACTGTCTCTCTGGCCCTAAGAGTGTACAGGATATTAGGCAGTGAGGAGAAAAACACTTGAGGGAATAGACAGGGTTCAGTCATGCCACAGCCACACAGAATGGGATGAGCAGCAGGACATCCTTCATCTCCCACATAATGCACATACAGCTGCACTGTATCTGTCTATTAACCCTCAGCCTGGCTCAGTGGCAGATGTAGTCCTAAAAACTATTAACCAGTTGGGGATCAGGCTGTAAATATAGGTAATGATAGCACAATATTAATCTACCATAAAACACAGCTAGGAAATTCTCTCACACACATAAAGCTCCCTGGTGAGGCTACTAAAATCAGCAAGACATCACAGGGTTAAAAGTGGGAGCAGTGTCCACATTTATAATTTTGGCTCACTGTGTATTTGAGTTTGACACCTTTGATCTAGATGTAAAAACTGACAATTTTTTCTTTTATTGAGGAGTATTTTTTTTCCCTTTCTCTAAATATTAGCAGAATAAATCCTGGGACAATAGGAACTAGGCTTGGGCTGGCCCACAGGGCTTTGCTATACCCCGAGTGTTGTAGAAATACGTGCTGGCCTGCCCCCAGTCACTTTAATTTTCCCCAGCACATAAGTGCAAGGAAGCACACGCAGCATGCATCAGGGAAAACGGAAGGTAATAATATCTTTCAAAGAGAGCTATGAATTACCGTAGCTGTGGTCCGTGCTTCGTCTTACAATGCAATTACACGTCTTACAGATGACAAAGAAGCCCTGTGAACATACCCATATTCTGTTGGATTTACCCTTAAATGCAATTTATAACATCTCCTTGACACCGGTTGCGAGCTTGCGTATTTGGGGCCCCGGTACCAAATTATACCTCATATTTAACATTTTTCCAGTATGACATTTTTTACCTGCCCAATAGTGCTGGTGAGCTAGGGGTGACTATCTTTTGTGTTGGATACCCAGAAGTGCTGGGCAGCCCGCCTAATCTGTTAGTATGGGCATCACTAAGAGGCTGTAAGCCAGCATGGTGCACCACACGTTTGTTCCCTTATGTATTGCTTTATCTATATGCACTTGTAATACCGGCAGCCACCCACCTCATGCCCTGAGGATGTGTGAGTGGTTGTTTAACCCCTTAACAACCGCGCACCGTCTTTTGACGGCGGCTGATGTGGGTCATTCGTCTGCAGCGACGTCTTTTGGTGCGCTGCAGACATTGGAATTTGCGGTGCCCGACACCGCAACTGTGCTGGGATCGGGGATGTACTGCACAGCCCTGATCCCAGAGCATCTCCTGCGAGCACCGGGTTGCGGAGAAAAACCTCCGCAACCCGGTGCTTTAAAACCCCTTTTATTGCGGCAGTGCTTTTACCGCAGCGCAATCAAAGGTTCCCCTCTCTGTCGGGTGATCGGAACACCCGTCACCCGACGAGCCCGGGGAAAAGGCTGCACAGTCACCCCGTGGACCTAGAGTGGCCCCAGAGCTGTCTGTGTATGACACCAGTGAAACCCGGGGCACACTGTGTTGCTGTCCAGATCACTGCCTGTGTCAAAGTGACACAGATTAGAATGTATTAGCATATATAAATATGTTGATACATTACTAAGTGTTAAAAAAATAAAGTAACACAGTTCTCCCTGCATGGGATTAAAAAAAAAAAGTAAAACATATAAAAAGTGTAAAAAAAATGAATAAAAAAAATAATAAAATAAAAATAAATATTTAATAAAAAAATAATTGTGCATACATTACACACAAAAAAAAAACCTACACATATTTGGTATCCACACAACCGTAATAACCTGTAGAATTAATATAACAAGTTATTAAGTGTGGACTGTAAATGGTGTAAAAAAAAGTAAAAAAACAAAAACATTTTTTTTTTAAATTAAAAAAAATTCTGCAATAATTTCAAAGTGAACTTAAACTACTCCCCCATAAAGTACAACGTGTCCCGCAGAAAACAATGCCTCATCCAACTGCGTCATTGACAAAATTAAAAAGTAACAACTGTTGAAACGCAAGGTGGCAAAATCAAATAAAATGTTCTGGTCATTAACTACTTTTCAGGCGTTTGGCTTAAGGGGTTAATGGGTATTTTTGCATTTCTGCAGTCTCTCCATGCATTATACTGTGGTTTTTCTGAATTCTGGTGTGTGAACAGGCACCAAGCTAATGTGCAGTCTGTATCATTTAAGTCAGGGGTCCTCAACTCCAGTCCTCAAGGCCCACCAACAGGTCATGTTTTCTGGCTTTCCTTAGCAGTGCACCGGTGATTTCATTATTGTCAGTGGATACTGTGGGATATCCTGAAAACATGACCTGATGGTGGGCTTTGAGGACCGGAGTTGGGGAGCCCTGATTTAAGTGTTCCCTTAGCTGTGGGATCTTTGAGTTGTTATTCAGCAATCAGCTGCACCTGTTACCTTTTTTTCCAGGAGCATATAAGGCTAGAGATGCCTGCTCCTGGGCTCAGTTTAGTTCAGCCATTGAGCTGTGAACAAGGCCCAAAATGGTGGTGTTTTCTAATCTCCTTTTTGTCCCCTTAAGGACGCAGCTTCCATATTTTTATTTTGTCACTTTTTCCTTCCTGCCTTTCAGGAGCCATAACTTTTATTTTTTCCACCTACTTATATTGGCTTTTTTTAGGCCGGACAAGATGTACTTTTTAATGATATTATTTTCTGTACCAGATAATGTAATGGGAGCTTCGATTCACTATGGACTGAAATGTGTAAAAAAATGCAATTGCACCCTTTTTGTGATGGTTCCGTTTTTATGGAGTTCACTGTTCAGTGTAAATAGTATCTGTATTCTGCAGGTTTGTTCAATTCTGACTACATCGAATTAATATAGTTTTCATTATGTATTACTACTTTAAAAAAATCTGCATTCCATCACCATTTTCTGACACCTAATGAATTTTGCAGACATAGGTTGACATGTACGAACGGGGCTGCGTTTCTGGCATGCTTTGACCCCAAAAACCTGTTTTAGTCCTGTTCTATCAATGTATGAACAGATGCACGTCCAAACTTGGCACATTCTGCACCTGGACCAGCGCTTTTGAATGTACCAAAGATATGGGGTTGTCGCACAAAATTTGGCGCACAACTGTCATACAAATCCATATCAGTTTCAAATAAGTGGCATGGCTGAGACTACTTTTAGCATAGAACAGGACACATTAATAAAGTGCTGTGAAACTTTCGTACATACTCTTGGAACTTATACTATTAAGAACAGTCGTGTATCTGGCGAGTCAGTACTAGGTTCATACATGTTCACCATAATACATACAGGGTGACATGTACGAACAGGTCTGAGCCAGTTTTCAGCAGTACTTTGTGTCAAAAAAACCTGTAGCCTTGTTCTATAGATGTATGAACAGTCATACACCAATACGTGGCACATTATGTGCCAAACACGGTACTTTTGAATGTGCCAAATATATGTGCCCAAAAATATATGACGAAGACATGCACCAAAGATATGTTATACAAGGCATACAACACGCCAGAATTAAGAACCCACATATGACAGGTTCATACATACTGTCACATTCTACACTCCTCTATGTTGATTTAGAACTGAGTGTTGGCTCCACGTTTCATACATGACGCCCACAAAGCTTAGTTTTTTCATTTGACAAAAAATATCACAGCTATTACATAATCGTTATCATCAATGTGCATGTGTGTATAATGAACCATAACACAGATGAGAGATATGTTTTTATCTATTTTAAAGAATTTTGATCTAGATAGATCAACCCCATCTACACAAAACTTACCGGCGACCTCGGTGGTTCTCTCTCTCATGAATCACTTCTCCCTATGTGATCACTGGCATACACTAAACCTACACCTTCCACTCCGCGGTCCATAAAAGCCACTCTATAATAAAAAATTTTTTAACACCAACGTGCATATTTCACTCTATACACAGAGCAAAGATCGAAAATATTTTAATATCTGACCACGCCCCAGTAACATTTGATTTGCCCATGCGGGACACCTCTCCACGATCTTTCAATTGGAGATTTCCTTCATATCTGGCTCACTCAGAGGATTTCAAAAATTATCTTAAGACCAACTGGGCCAACTTCCAAGATGATAACATAGCACACATAGAGGACATTGGCACCTACTGGCCAACATCAAAGGTTGTGATGAGGGGCCACGTAATCTCCTACTTAAATTTTAAAAGGAGGGAAACACGGAAGAAATTCTCCGTCCTCAACGTAGATCTCTCAAGAGCTCATCGGGATTACATCAATTCCCCTACCCAGGAAAATAAAGACAAATATTCCTCAACAAAATCTCTTTTGGAGAGCTTCTTACAAGGCCAGGCCAAATGGGGCATTGAGACCCAACGGAACAAATATTTCCGATGGGGTAACAGAATCGGGTCCCTATTAGCCAAGGCAGGAAAACCAGATCAGGTCAAATCCCATATCCTTAGACTACGAGACCCAATGACTCAAACACACATATCGGAACTCACACATATCCAGCGCATATTTGCCCAATATTTTTTGGACTTCTACAAAGAACGCCCCTACGACTCTGTGGGCACTTGGTCCTTCCTCAATGGGGTGAACCTGCCAGACTTCTATGAATCCAGAACTATACTTCTCCCGAAGCCGCAGAGAGACCCGACACTACCTCAATCCTATCGCCCCATATCCCTTCTCAATAAAGACTACAAACTTCTAACTAAAATAATAGCCGATCGGTTGCAATCTGTTATAGGCCCCCTTCTTACACCCCCGCATCTAGGATTCTTACATAACAAACACTCCACAGTAGGGATTCGCACCGCAATAGCAGCCCAAACAAAGGCCCACGACCCCAATTGACCCCCTTCCATGCTGCTGGGACTCGATGCCGAAAAGGCCTTTGACTCGGTATCATGGAAATTCCTCCACACTACCCTCCGCTGCCGTGGTTTTGGGAACACCTTCCTTACCTTTTTGCAACATAACCAAAACCACTCCGCCACCATCCTCACGGTGAATGGTCTCAACTCCAATCCGATCTCCATTCAAAGGGGCACTCGCCAAGGTTGTCCTCTCTCTCCGCTCCTCTTTAACCTCTCAATAGACCCCCTTATTCGCCACCTGGAAACCATGACTCCATTCTCCGGCATTAAACTGGGCTCACAAGAACTTACACTGTCAGCTTTTGCTGACGACCTCTTATTATACATTTCAAACCCAGCTGAATGTCTACCATACATTTTATCCGATATCCAAACATATGGAGTGCTGTCGGGTTTCAAGGTTAACGAACATAAATCTGAAGCCCTCCTATTGAAGGGCAGATCGACACCACCATGGGCGGGGAGATACCCCTTCGAGTGGCGGACTACCTCATTGACTTATCTAGGGGTTCAAATCACCAAAAAAGCGACTTCCCTCTACTCAGAAAACATCAGACCATTCATTAGATCCCTCTAGACTCAGTTCAACGACTGGAAAAACCTCACACTCTCGCCCCTGGGCAGGGCTAACCTAATAAAATTGATTATATTCCCCAAACTCCTCTATATCCTCCAATCACTCCCGATTTACTTCAAACCCAGAGACTTGAAATGGATCAATGCCTGCTTCCTCAGATTCATATGGAACAACCGCAGACCTAGATTAGCCTTGAGAGTCCTATACCAACCCAGGAAAAATGGGGGCATCAACTTCCGAACATCAACTCTACAATTTGGCAACCCAGCTTCAGGTCATTGGGGACTGGTTACTTAACACCTCATTATACACCAATATTAACATAGATCAACAATTAGTGCCCGACATACTCTCATTAGCCTCCTACACATGCCATTCCCAGACATACCATCGCACCTTAAAACCAACCACCTTTTAATCACCACTTGGAAGGTATGGACTAAGGCGCAGCAGATCCAGGGCCTTAACCCTAGACACTCCCTACTCCTTCCCTTATTGGGAAACCCATATTTCCAGGGCGGGCGCATGGCGAGTTTTCTTACTGGCAGAGGGGAAGGATCAGGAGAATAGAAAACTTAGTAGACCCAAACAGGAAAAGACCTCTCCATTTCAACGAGGCCCGAGTGGCATTCACATGCATCGATCCCCAACCATTCTATTACTTACAGGCCTGAAGTTACATATATGAAGTCATCAAACATTTAACTGACAGGGACTGGAACGATCCCTTCCTGTCTCAAACAATATCCACTCATCAATCTAGGGGCCAAATTACACGTTATTATGGATCCCTTCACTCCTTGCTTGATTACAACACTAAGCCACATGGCCTGACCTCATGGACACACTATAGTGACTCCATCTCCCCAGGGGATGTCCTAAACTCATTATCAATAGCAAGGAAATATCTCCCTTCCATGTCCTACTGGGAGATGGCATTTCGCATAGCACACAGGGCATATGTCTCTCCACATAGTGGTTACCTGATGGGCACCTCTTCCACACACACCTGCCCCAAATGCCTCTCTCCTCATGCTGACTTATCACACTGCCTCTGGTCCTGCCCCCACATCAAATCATTTTGGTCCCAAATTCGTTCCTTTGTAACTACACACTTGCTCCACTTTTGTCCTGAATCTCCTGAATGGTGCATATTTGGCCATCCTCCCCACAGGATCACCCAGCCTCTCTGGGCCCCACAAGAAATTACTATACTGCGTATCAGCAGCCGCAAGAAAGGTAATATTACACTGCTGGATACACCCATCCCCCCAACACACAAACTATATTTAGAAAAACTCTCTTATATATTCCGGATGGGCTGGGTGGAAACCTCTCTTTATACGGAACAAAAAGGCAAGCAGTTCTATCAACTATGGAAAAACTTTATTAAATTACTCCCAGCTCATACAAGATTACAACTCAGACAGTGTTTCAGTCTCACTACCTGGTACATGGTATACCAAATCTCAGGAGATGACCCTGACTGGTAGTCTCCCCTTTGTGTGTCGCTACTTTAAGAGATAATGGATCTCTCATTCTCTTGCGGATGTGCCAGGCGCCCCCCTCTCCCTGGGCTCCCACCTTCCCTTGTTCTGTTCATCTTAAGGTTCTGCCCTTCTGCCTCTCAAACTCTCCTTCTAAATCTTGGAGGGTCCACTCTGGACGCGACCAACTGATTCCGGGTAACCGCACCCAACTTGAGACACGGGTGTCATGGCCCTAATTGTAGTAGCATGATTGATCCACTTGGCTGCTCCATCTGGTTTCGTCATTAGGTGACACCCAAGATACCTCCCATCCACGTCTTGCTCTTAGTGAACAGACTAATACCTTTTGATTCTACTGATGTAAGGGACTCAGCTATATAGTTCCTCCTTCAAGGACCACAACTATATGCCATTGTCTTTACTGTAATGTAGCTGTCACGCCGACAGATGAACCCACTAGTCTAGGTTCAACTTGGACTCTCTAACTGGCTATTCTAGTGATGAGCGATTACGTTGACTATCGTAATAGATTATCGCCGATGACCATTAAAGTCTATGGGAGAGGAACAACACCTTCATTATTACACCCAAACAGGGCTGGATAAGCTGGAATTAACATCCACAACAGTCAAATGGATATGTGCTACATCTTAGGCAACACACTTAGGTTATAAAAGCCACAGAAAAAAAGTCACAGACCATTCACTATCCCTGTCTTGTACCACAGCATGACCCTTAAACCTGCATGACCCACAAATTAAAAAGTGCCAGAAGGCAGTATTATTTGAACCACCATTTTACTTGAACTGGACATTGACTATCCCTGTCCTGGAACGCAGCATAACCCTTAATCCTATCTGACCCACAGATTAAAATGTGCCAGAAAAAGGAGTCTTTGAACCACCATTTTAGTTGAACTGGACATTGACTATTCATGTCCTGTACCGCAGCATGACCCTCAAACCTGCATGACCCACAGATTTAAAAAGTGACGGAAAAAGGAGTCTTTCAACCACCATTTTAGTTGAACTGGACATTGACTATACCTGTCCTGGACCGCAGCATTATCATTAAACCTGTCTGACCCACAGATTAAAAAGTGCCGGAAAAAGGAGTCTTTGAACCACCATTTTAGTTGAACTGGACATTGACTATAGCTGTTCTGTACCACAGTATGACCATTAAACCTGTCTGACCAACAGATTAAGAAGTGAAGGAAAAAGGAGTCTTTCAACCACCATTTTAGTTGAACTGGACATTGACTATACCTGTCCTGGGCCACAGCATTACCATTAAACCTGTCTGACCCACAGATTAAAAAGTGCCGGAAAAAGGAGTCTTTCAACCACCATTTTAGTTGAACTGCACATTGACTATGCCTGTTCTGTACCACAGTATGACCATTAAACCTGTCTGACCCACAGATTAAAAAGTGCCGGAAAAAGGAGTCTTTCAACCACCATTTTAGTTTCAATGGACATTGACTATCCCTGTCCTGGGCCACAGCATGAGCCCCAAACCTGCATGACCCCCAGATTAAAAAGTGCCGGAAAAAGGAGTCTTTGAACCACCATTTTAGTTTCACTGGACATAGACTATATCTGTCCTGTACCAAAGTATGACCATTAAACCTGTTTGCCCCACAGTTTAAAAAGTGCGGGGAAAAGGGAGTCTTTGAAAACCCATTTTAGTTTCAGGGAAACATCCCCACAACCCCTGCCCGGGGCCACCCACAAACCCCAAAACCCTGCTTGCCCCCCAGATTAAAAAGTCCCGGGAAAAAAGGAGGTTTTTTAAACCCAAACATTTTTTTCCCGGGAAAATTATCTTCCCTGCCCTGGGCCACAGCACGAGCCCAAAACCTTTGCGGGCCCCCGGGATTAAAAATCCCAAAAAAAGGAGTCTTTAAAACACCATTTTTATTTTGGGTTTGGAAACATGGGACTATCCCTGTCCGGGGGCCATAGATGACCCCCAAACCTCCCATGACCCCCAAAATTAAAAAAGTGCGGAAAAAAGAAGTTTTGAAAACCCCCATTTTTTTTTAAATGGAAATGACTATCCCGGCCCTTTGGGTTTACGCATGACCCCCCAAACCTGCTTGGCCCCCCAGTTTTAAAAATTTGCCGGAAAAAGGGTCTTTCAACCCCCCATTTTATTTTTAAATTTGGACATAGACTATTTTGTGGGGGGCCCACAGCATGGCCCAAAACCCTGCATGCCCCCCAGATTAAAAAAGTCCCGGAAAAAGGAGTCTTTGAACCCCCATTTTGTTAAAGGGGACATTGACAATCCCTGTTCTGAAACCCCCAGTATAAACCTTTAAAACCTGTCTGACCCAACAGATTAAGAAGGGGAAGGGAAAGAAAAAGTCTTTCAAACCACCATTTTATTTTGGAACTGGAAAATTGGACTATCCCTGGCCCTGGGCCACGGGCTTTTCCATTAAACCTGTCTAAACCCACAGTTTAAAATTTCCCGGAAAAAAGGAGTCTTTAAACCCAACCTTTTTGGGTTGAATGCACTTGACTTGCTTTTCTGTCCACAGTATGCCCATTAAACCGGTCGCCCAAGATTAAAAAGTGGGGGAAAAAGGAGTCTTTCAACCACCTTTTTTTAAGTTTCAATGGCATTTGACTATCCCTGCCCGGGGGCTACAGCATGAGCCCCAAACTGATGACCCCCAGATTAAAAAAGTGCGGGGAAAAAGGGATTCTTTGAACCACCTTTTAGTTTACTGGCATAATTTAAAACTGGTCCTGTACCCGAGTATGACCTTAAACCTTTTAAAAACCACAGATAAAAAGTGCGGGGAAAGGAGTCTTTAAACCCACCATTTTTGTTTCACGGGACATACATATCCCGGGCCTGGGCACAGCCGAGCCCTAAACCTGCATGACCCCCAGTTTAAAAAAGTCCCGGGGTAAAAGGATCTTTGATCCACCTTTTGTTTAGGGGACATTTACCCTTCCTTGGGCCAAGCAAGCCCCAAACCCTCTTGACCCCCAGAAAAAAAAGTGCCGGAAAAAGGAGTCTTTAAACCCACCATTTTCTTTTTCCTGGACATGACTACCCCCTGCCCTGGGCCATAGCATGAGCCCCAAACCTGCATCCCCCCCAAATTAAAAAGTGCCGGAAAAAAAGAAGTTTTTAAACCACCTTTTAGTTTAAATGGAAATAGCTATCCCTGTCCTGGCTACACCCTGAGCCCCAAACCTGCATGCCCCCCAGTTTAAAAAAATGTCCCGGGAAAAAAGGGGAGTCTTTAAACCACCATTTTATTTTTTGGGGACATAGACAATCCCTGTCCTGGGCCTAGCATGAGCCCTAAACCGCATGACCCCCAGATTAAAAAAGTGGGGGAAAAAAGGAGTTTTTAACCACCATTTAGTTAAACTGGAAACATTGAAATACCGCCCGGGTAACCTACATTGTTCAAGTTTCCTGTCCTCCCTTTACAATTCAGAGGAATTATTTGTTAAGCTATTTTGTCATCCCCAATTTTTTTATTTTAAAATTTCTGAAAAAATTTTTAAAATAGGAGGGAAACCCCAAACCAATCGTTGTTTTTTTTTTTAAAAAATTATAAATGGGCTGTCTCACTACAGAGATTGAGCTCTTTTAAAGATCTTGCAAAAAACAAGTCATTTTGCAATATGTGCCCATTAACAGTGTCCTAATTTTCCCTGTTTTTGACGCACCATCACCCTTGGCACTTTTGAAAAATTTGAAGAAAAAAATGTTTGTTATAAACCAATTTTTTTAATGGGGACCTTAGTTAGCTGCATTTCCCACAGAAAAAAGCCCCCAAAAATTCAAAAAATTACCCTTGAGCACTTTTGGCAATTGTGAAGAAAAAATGTTTTTTAAAACCAATTTTTTTTAGAATAGGCCCTTAGCATAGCTGCTTCACAGAAAAATGACCCCAAAAAATTCAAAACTGACCCTTCGCCATTTTTGACAATTGAAGAAAAATGCTGTTAAAAAACAACTTTTTTTTGAATGGGGACCTGTAGAAATTGCTGCTTTTTAAAAGCAGCATGCCCCCAAAAAATTAAAAAAAAGACTTTCAGCCATGTTAAAAAAATTGTGGGGAGAAATGCCCTTTAAAACCCAAATTTTCTGTTCCAAAGGACCTGATTTTTAGTGTATCCCCAAGAAACCCATGACCCAAAAAATTTAAAAATGACTTCTCAGCCCTTTTTAAAAATTGTGAGGAAAAAACCCACTTAGAAGCCACATTTTTGTTCCAAAAGGAAACCATGTTTAAGCTGTATTCACTGCACCAGGACCCCAAAAAACCTTTTGACACTGGGGAAAAATTCAAAGATAAAGGCAAAAAATGGTAAAGTTTTGTCATGAAACCTTGGTGTCTTTCAGTTCCTCACAGAAAAACCAGCAAAATGAATTTTTGGGACTGAAAATAAAAATTGCAGTAAGAAATGATCTTTTTTAAAAAAAAGTTTTAAAGGACCCATTCTGTTTAAAGAGGAATTTATAGTGGGCCGGCAATAATCATGCCTCGCAATTGGAGCCAAAAAACCCCATCAGAGACCCATGCCTGATTCACTTGATGAAGTAAACGCCCACATTACTGTGGAAAGCTGGTGCGTTTGTTTTAAAGGGATCCTCCCGCTGGTGAAGGTTTCCGCTCAGATATGAGCTGGCTGCTGGGGGGACAACCCCCTCTTGGCGTGGCGGCGAGTCGGGCCATTCATCCATTTTGGATACCCAGAAGTCAATTGGGGGTCCGAACAATCCAAAAAATCGGTTTTGAGAGCAGATAGTCGTGCACCATATCTTAAGTGGTCCTGGTTTTGGGATGTTTGGCCGCTTTGCATGGTGGTGAGGGTGGTAAAAAAAAAGGTTTGCCAGAGGTACCCTTAGGCTTCTGCCCCTTTCCCTGCTGTTGTGCTAGGCCTATTTGGCACCTACTGCTGTCATTTTGCTGACGTTGTTCCACCGTGACATTTGAAAAAACATAAGCAGATGAAACAATTTTCCCCATTGATCAATCAGCAAGATCCCCATTTCTTGCATTTTCTCCTATTTGGGGTTGAAGGAAAGAGCTGATTTTTGTTTTGTACCAAAAGGGGGTCCGGGAGGGGGGCCCACCCACTAACTTTGTTAATTTTAGGGCTTAATGCGGGGATATGTTGGGAGGAAAGGGAGCATCCAAGATAATTTGAGAATGGAGCCTTAATTTCCCAACCTCTGGTTCGAGGGGCCTAGCAAAATGATTTCCTCACTTCCCCCCACGTCAAATTCGCGCAAACCCCTTTCCAAGGCAGGACGTCGGTAACGTCGGTGTCCAGGAATACCTCCTCCTCCTTCTCCCCCCTCCGGCAAGCTTCACACGCCTGACTTGCCTCGATGTGCCCCCTGGGGCTGATGGGGCCCCTTTGCACTACCCCTGGACCCCAAACCACTGCCTAATCTAGCAATTTAAAATTTGGGAAAACTGTCGGGCTTTGTGGTTTCGACGGAGAGAAAAGGCCCCGTGTCCGCTCTGGCCGTCTCAAATTCCGGGCGGGATGATTTTCCCCAACGACTTTCCCAGAAAAAAGATCCCCAACAAGGGGTCAGCTGCAAGGGCATTGTCCCATGACCTTTTGGTGGTTTTCTTCAAAACTGGGAAGGTGGGAAAAGCTCTTTCACCTGCCTCTACTCTGGGTTGGTAACCCCCGGGTCCGCCCCACCGCTGCTTGTCGGCCATGTGTCCTTCGTAAGGTAATGGCATTTCGCTGCTCCACAATCGCTAGAGAAGGGGGAGGGTGGAATTCCAGCGTGTTGCCACGTCAAAAATGAGACTTGACGGGGAGGGGAGCTGACGCTGCAAAGCGCCAGGGGGATGAAGCAGGGTGCGAACGGCGGAAGTGCAAAACTAGACCTGAACCTTCCTCGCGGGGCGTCCGACCCGGTTCCCCCTTAGAAATTTCTGCAAACGAAGGTTATGAAATGTGCCGGGCAAATTGCTCCAGCCTAGTCTTAAGGGCGGCCAGCAGATTTCGCTTGTATCGCACACCACATTGTTTGGCAAAGGGTTTCTTGTCCCCAGCCGCGCTCGGTTGTTGGGGGGGAGGTCCACACTCCTTCCCTTGTTGTGGACGGTCTCCAAGAACATTAATTTAAACCCGGCCGGTTTTTCGGGGGCCCATGGTGCCCCAGAGGACCTTGGGGGAAAGGGAAATGCACCACCCTGCGGTTTTCTTAAAAGGGGGTTTGGTGCGCCGACCTAGAGCCCCGCACCACAGGACATCCACCCGCTACCCAGTGAGCTGTCACAGAGAATATTTGGCCTTCGTGCTTACTGGCTAGTGTCGGGGGTAGTGGCTTTTCCGGACACGATGAAGACAAGCCCTTGAAATTTTAGATAATGGATGGCCAGGGCAGGGAGGGTTTTCTGAAAAAAATGGGCTGCTCGGCATCTGGTATTGGGGAGGAAAAGGGCCCATGGGCGGAAAACCCCATTTTGTCCACCGCAGAAAGGAAAATTTTCCGGGCCCAAAACCCTGGAAATGCCGACTTCGGGGCTTTTTGGCTTTGGATGGTTTGGGGGTTGAAGTGTTTTTTTGCTCCCAAACCGGGGAAGACAGAAGGTGGCTGCTAAAAATGGCCGTGTACCGGTGTGCAGGTCGTCAAACGGGTAAAGGGGAAATTGGGTAGGATCGGCCCTTGGTGGTGTGGTGGTACCGGGCGACGGGTGGAGGCGGGAAGCGGAGGCTGTCCCTGATCATGACTCTGGGAGAATGGGAGTAGGAAAAGCTTGGGTTGGGGCGGAGGAGGAGGAGGCGGAGACAAAGGGTGTGACATGGTTGGAAACCCCCCGGATTGGGGGGGCCTTTTTTGGCCAAGTTTTGCCCCCATTTCAACTCATGCATTCTCTGCATGTGATAGACTTTTGGGGTGGTGGTTAAACACCTTTGATTCTTCCCCTCACTGTCGTTTACAGCAAAGGGGCTTTATGCATCGTGGGTGAATGGGGCTTGCTCAAAAAAGGGCCCGGGCTTAGAGGGTCCTGGACCTTTTTTGGGGGCAAAAAGCGGGACGGGGTTCCGCTGACCGGGGCTGGCGGAAAAAAATCAGCGGACTTCTGCCCCTTTTTTCGAGGGGGCCCTACTGCCCTCCCCCATCTCTTCCTCCTCGTCCATGAAAAGCACTTCGCAAAAAAATTTTGCGGGAAAGACCACATTGGCCGCAATGTCGTCATCATCCATCATAACACAGGTAACTTGGTCGTCCTGAATTCGCATCCAGGACGCGGGCTAAAGAAAGAGGCACGAAAGGCGTTGCTGACCGCCCGGGTTTTTGCCGTTTTCCCCCGGTTTCCTTCTCCTCCTTGATGGCATCAGTAAGGGCGCAGAGCAGACAAAATCACCCTTTTTTTGGCCTCTGGTCTTTGGAAACCCCTTTCTGACCCCAACCGCATTTTGTCATCAAGGGGCCCTTTTCAAAAAATGGTTTATCCACAGGGTGGGTACACGAGTTGAATTTGGCTGCCTTCGCTTCTTTTGGGACGGATGCTGTGATGTGATGACGACATTTGTGGCGTGAGGGAGGACGAGGAGGAAAGGGACTGCTGGTCAGGTTGATTAACCATGAAGAACAGATTGGCGACGCTGTTTCGTTATCAGATTCCGGGCCCCCCCCCGCCCCAGGATACGGGCCTGAGGCCCCGAAACTGTGACCGCGGGCTTGCGTCTGTCGCCGCATGGAAGGAGCCCCTTCTCTCACCTCTACCTTCCATGTCCTACCCCCCCTCTTTGTTTGTTTCCCAAAACCCTATTTCGCTCATGTTCAGAAAGATAAAATGTGAAAAGGTTTGGAAGATTTTTTTGGAAAGTCTCTTTTAAAAGACGGCAAATCACAGCTATTCTTAAATCCCTTAATTTTCCCACCCAACTAGGATTTGAAACTAAAAAGTTTTTGCAATTTCCCTTTAAATGCAGTCTGGTGGAAGAACCGTAAGCAAAATTTAACAGTGTTCTTCCTTCAGGCCCAGGGATTTTTAAAATGCCATAGTTAGGGAAATTTTTTAAATTTTCAACAAAATTATACAATGTGTATCTGTGCCAAACTGAGTGCAAGAGTCAATAAAAACTATTCAGAAGTTACAGGATGAGAAATTGCATTTTTTGCAAACAATGACAAACAGAACAGTTGCTAGAAAATTTTTTTTTATCAGAATTTTGTAAAACGTGGCTATTTTTGAAAAAAAATAGGGCCGCCCACGTGCAAAACAGCTATTTTAAAAATATTGGATAACCAAACATTGGTTTTTTGACCTATCAATACACCCGCTTTTTGACAAAAATTTCGATTAAAAATTTAAGTGCAAGGTGGCTCTATGAAAAAAGTGGCCTGCGGGAAAGGAAAAAAAACCATCTGAAATGTTACTGATAAAAAAAAGTGGGGTTTTGCACCTTCAAAATACATGCGGGACTACAAAATTGCTTATTCAAAAATTTAAGTGCAAGGGGGCTCTAGAATAAAATGGGTGCGCCAAAGTGAAAAAAAACCTATCTGAAAAGTTCTGATATTAAAAAATTGAGTTTTGCAGCATCAAATACACCTCGGGGCTACAAAAAGCTGTATTAAATTTAAGTGCAAGGGGCTCTGGAACAAGCTTGGGGCCCGCGCCAAATGAAAAAAAAAAATATCTGAAATGTATGGGGTAATAAAATGAAATTTTTCATTATCAAATACACCTGCGGTGACTAAAAAATTTCTGTTTCAAATTAAGTGCAAGGTGGCTCTGTGAACAAAGCTGGCCTGCGCCAAAGTGAAAATGCACAATATCCACTTACCTTTAAAGAGCCTGTCTGTCTGTCTGTGTTCGCCCGCAGCCCCCCCCTCCTCCCGCGGCTGTACAGCGCTAGATGCTCCTTTAAAATTTCTAGCTAAATAAATAAAATTGCAAATCTCTAATTACCTAGTTTTTAATGTTCACAGCTAAAAGCATAGTTTTCTGTGTGAAAAACAGAACATTTTGCTGAGCTGTTTTTTACAGGACGAGCACGTCCCGTCTTTTTGAACACAGACAACACTGAGGGAGAACAGGAAGGGTTGTTCTTTTTAAAAAGAGGTCATGTGATTTTTCAGCCAATCGCAAACCTACAAATCCCAGTCATGACGTCGCACACCGCTCACCCCTGTTATTCTCTAACTGATTTGCTGGGGCCCCCAAAAAGACAGGAACGCTGAAAAAAGGGGCGATTTTTAAAAAGATTATGCGCAGATTTTAAAATAAATTATCGCGGATCGAAAAAATCCGATCAACTTTAAAAAACCCTGCCCATTTAAAATTTTTCGATAAATAATCTGTTGAATATTTTTATTTACTGTTGCAACAACCACTTTTTTAGTATTTCATGTGTGGGCCCTTTTCCCAAGGGATTTTTGTCATTGTTGTAAATTAGGGGTGTTTAAAAAAAAAAAAAAACTGGAAAGGGAAAAATAGCTCAGATCTTGTTTATGCAGATGGGCTGAAGATTGACATGTTCTCATGTGTGTGAAAGTGATAATTGTTTCTTCAAGAATAAATTTCCTTTTGCTGTTCAACTATGGATAATATTGGATAATCTGCTGCTAACAGGTTATGGGGCCCAGTATCCCAAAAGCCAGTATCCCAAATTTCCCGTATCCAGAACAACAGTAAAGTGTGAACGGAGAAATAATAAGAAGATAAGATGGCTGTAGTTTCAAACCCCGTGAAATTTTTCAGTGCCAGCCTGACAAACCAGAACACCAAACCTGGAAAAACAAAGGGGAAAATGCTTCAATAAGAGAAAGGGACGTGGAAATATAACAGGAGCCCAAGCCTGATCCCCCCTCAGAGGAATGGGAAAAGAAGGATCAAAAAGACAGGCACTATCTCCCCCACTAAGATGATGACCAGTTGTACAATATGCAAATTTAACACTGAAAAGGACATGTGGGAAGAGCTACAAAAGTGCATGAAAGAACAAATCTCAGCAATTAACTTTTCTATGAGGAAAAAGTATCGTCCAAGTTAATTAAGGGCCAGCATATGCAGGATACATCAGAAACACCCTGAAAAAGTGGAGCGCCTGGGCAGAATAGGCAAAACATAAAAAATTCCTTTGCTGCCGTTACTCGCGGTCTCCAGAAAGCTAGACACACTGGGCACTGACTTGATGCCGGCCTGAAAAGTTTAGGCTCCATTTGAGTATGTGAAGGCAAGTTGTGGATGGTATAAGAGAAAAACAGAGGTACAAGCACAGTATATGTCCACCACAAATCTGCATTAAAGACTCAGGGTCATACAACAATAAGAGTCTATAAAGGAAAAACCTTTAATCTTTTTATGCAGGAAAACCGGCACATAAAAAAAAAGGAAATTGCAGAATTGGAAACCAAAAAAGAATCAGCTTAAAGAAAAAGGGAACAATCAGAAGCCAAAAGTGCTTTAAAAAAAAGAAAAAGGGCATTGTGTGCTGAATCAGCATTTTAAAACAAGTACAGCAGATCAAAGACATGTGGGCTAGACTCCGGTGCCAAAACCCATGACAAATAACAAAGTTTCTTTTTAACCTGGACCCCAAAAAAATAGAAAAAGTATTTAGCCAATGGGCAGATATACTTCGAAGGAACAGGAATGGCTTCCTCCATTAATCACAAAAAACCAGAAAAACCCAAGTAAAGGGTGTGCTCTATTTCCAAGTTTGAAACAATTGTTATCAGTGAAGAAATCACAAGAAGGGGGAATGTAGTTCTTTTATGGATGCAGCTGCATCCCCACAAGGAGGGTCTTTCTCTTTCAAAAGGAAAAATCAAAGATGGATTGTACCAATACAAAAAAGGAGGCTGTTTATACTGTCAAACAAGAACATGGTTGCTCCATGTATGGCATCGACGCTTGGGATGGGACCCGAAGCAATAAGAAAGCTGTTCGGAAGAGCTTGCAACGGGTTACTTTTACCAATGCAGTCGAAGATGAAGTGTACTAGCTGCCTTAAAGTAAAAAAGACAAGGAAATCATTTCCAAACAAGCACCATACTCACACAACACTGGGCTTGATTCATACGATGTGTGGGTCCACTGAGTACCAAACACCCGGAAAGAAGAGATATTTTCTCACATTTATTGAGATTTTTCCAGATATAATTGTGTACTTGCTTCATAGCAAAGATGAAGTTGCAGGAAACTAAAGAGTCCTACGAAAGTATCCCAAAAAATTGGAAAAATGCCAAAAACGTTTTACTGACAATTGGGAATGAATAACAAGGAAGGCACAAGCCCTATTTAAAAAAAATGGAATCTTGTTCCCGACTACCTACCATCCACCCAGAAAAAGAATGGTGGGAAGAGGAAAAACCGAACTCTTGTGAAAATGGAAGAAGTAGCTTTTTTTATGCCGGTTTCCCAAACAACATATTGGGAGAAGCAATAATGACTGCTTGCTTTTCAAAACGATTACCGGAAAGTACCAAAAAAAAAATCCTATGAGCAATGGAACAAAAAGAAGCCTGAATTAAAGACTAAGAAAATTTTTGGAAGTAAAAACATTTTGGCATGTTCCCAGAGAAAAGCGTACAAAAGGGGAAGCTCATGCTAAAAGGATTCCCTTGGGGGTTAAAAAGAAACCCCCCCCCCCCCCCCCAAAAAAAAGGGTACAGATTCTCACCCCGGGGGGGACCAACAAGGTGACAATCAGCAAGATTAGTAATAGATGAAAAATCCATATCACTCAATTTCATGAAGTTACTCCAGTAATTCCCTTTGAGCCCCAGAAAACAACCCCCCGTCACAAACAAGAAAACAAGGAAGAAAAAGCTGAAGGTGGGGTGACTCTCAAGTTATGAAAGGGAAACTGTAATACCCGCTGAATTCATCAGGGATCCAAAAGGTGCAACAAAGGTATTCCACTTACGCCTGTCTTTACATGGTGAAAACACATTGTGAGTCAGGCCTCGTCATGGGAAAAAATGCAATATTACCAGCCCCTGAAAAAAGAAATGGATTAAAGCTGCAATGAAAAATGGAATCTCTTCAACAGCTTCAGACATGGAAAATTACCAAGCTACCAAAAAAAAATGAAAGCAATTGGGTTAAGTGGATTTTCAAAACCAAAATGACTCTGATGGAACGTGCATAGATTCAAGGCAAGATAGTTGCAAAAGGGTACTTACAAAAAATATGGAGAAGATTATGATGCTACATTTTTCAGTTTTCTAAACAAACAACATTTAGAGTTTAATGTCTGTAGCAGCGGTGCAAAGCTGAAAATAAGACATTTTGACATTAAGGGCGCTTTTCTAAATGGTGAGATTGAAAAAGAGGGAAAATTGACTCAAAACCCGAAGGTTATAAAAAAAGGGGAAAAACACCCTTTTGTGTAAACTGCAAAAATCTCTTTTGGCCTAAAACAATCGCAAGGGGTGGAAACCAATGAATGACGTTCGCGAAGAGGGATTTTTGAAGAAGTCAAGTTTTCCGTGTTATCCTAAATGTACAGCAGATAAGTGGATGTTGTTTTTTTGTATGTGATGATGTATCAAGCTCATCAAGAAGAAACTGAAATTACAAAAATAGGAACAATTTTGAACCAACATTTTTAAACAAAGGACCTTGGAAATGTGACACATTATCTGGGGTCCAGTCCAGAGAGAAGAAATGGAAGTTTTTCCCTTTTCAACCGAAAAACTAAAATTGTCACAGCCCCAACCCCGTTTTTGGGAAAGTCAGAAGCCAAAGGCATTTCAACACCAATGGATCCATTTACCCTAAGTTGGAAGGAGAAGATGATCTACTAACCCAACAATGGGGGTTTCAGAAAACAGTGGGGGCATTCATACATACCAACAAATCTCCTCCGATTCACAGCGACAATGGGGATACTGTGCCGTGTGTAAGTAAGCCACTCAAAGAGATGGGAAAGCAGTTAAAAGAGCCTTCAATACGAACAAAATCAAGACGTGAATCTAAAAATATCGCAAATGGTGATCTAAAGTCACAGCTTCGTGGGCACAGACTGGGCCCGAGATTTAAGTGATCGAAAGTCAACAAGCGGTTATTATTTAAATTAGGAGAAAATCCAATTTCTTGGTCAAGCGAAGCAGGTGTGTTGTGTTATCATCTACAGAGGGGGAAAAACATTTAAGCAGCTCATGCCGCAGAAGTAATTTGGTTGAACCAATGTTGGGTCTTGGGAAAACTCCAATCAACCTGTTTTCGATTTATAAAGAAAACCAAGGATTTTATTAAATCAACTTTTACTTTTTTTAAATTTAAAAGAGTAAAAAAAAACTCCAGAATATAATTAAACATCCCAAACTGTCCCTATATAGGAAAAACCCACAGGGAAAAATACCTAACCCAAAAATGTGGGGTAGTCGCCCTGATAAGGAAGGGACCCACCAGGAACCTAAAAGGGGAAATCCTATTCAAGCCCCTAACACAAGGGCAAAAAGTCGTCAAAAAACACAAAAATTAAAGCAAAAGGCCCTTATAAACCCCAACACCCCTACTATATAAAAAAGCAAAGCTTAGTCTCATAATTATGCCTGCTTTATACAAAAAGCAACAGGCTTAGTCACAATATTTTTGCCCAAAGTTTATAACCCCATTATTGGGTCTCATCAGGGGCAAAAAGGGAAAAAATAAAACCCCAAGTAGTTTAAAAATACTTTAAAATAACCCAAAACAAAAGTTAAACTATATACAACTTATTGGTTACATAGGCGGTAATATAGTGAGTATAACGTTTGTGCAAGTGGCATTTTCTGTCGTTTCGGGGCAAAAAGACCCTAAAGGGGGTTCCTGCAAAAAAAGCCTGCTAGCAAACATTGTCATTTACTTTCAGTTTAATGAAATGGTTCGGGGATATGATGAAAAAAAATTTCCCCATTCAACCCACCTTGAATACGCCCCAAGCAACTAAAAATTTAAAAACCCCCATAAAAAACAATCATAAATTTTTAAAAACCCCAAACAAAAAACAACAAACCCCCCAACAAAAAAAAACATTGTTTTATTTTCCGCTTAAATCCATTATAACCCCCCTTTTAAAGAGCAGAGTGCCGTTCTAGCGGCGGGGCTCTAGTCCATTTGAGGCCCCCTTTTTCGGGTCTGACGTCATTCGGGCTGCCATTCTTATATCTTAAAACCAGCCTATAGCCGACGATCGGACAAAATCCCTGAATCAGAGGCAAAAGGGGAAAACAGACCTTTTCTTGGAAACCGCTTAAAATAGAAAACGGTAACCTAATCGGGCCCAATTCTGGTCCCCAAAAAAAGCGCCGCTTCAGTTACATAAAAGGTTTAAAATAAAGCGGGAGTTACGGTTTCAATTTTGTTTAAAATATAAAGGTTAATCTAAATGGGGGATCAGAAGGAATGGCTATAAGATCTAGAAGAGGAAGAGGCCGAGGGAGCCTCGTTTTAAACGGGGAAGGTGGGGGTTTTTTTTTTTTAGCGAGGGGGAACTGAAGCCCAAAAATTCAATTTCGGGAAGGGGATTTTGGAGGGGAAAAAAAGGACACATTAAAAAAAAAAATTAATCTGTGGGAAAAGGGTCTTACAGAGGTTAAAGGGGGAAGGGCTTGGGGAAGGTTTAAAATTTTTTTTAAAAACTACTTCCTTTGATTTTTTTTTGGGCCCCAAGGATATAGAGCTTTTTCTAAGGAAATTAAGGGGCATAAATTTTTTAAACTAAAAAAAAAAAAGAGAGTGTACCCCCAAATGGGTCTTTAAAGGGCCGGAGTTTAAAATTTCTTAAAATGTTTTAAAACAGTTAAGAGAAAAAGAAATGGGGAATTGGGGGGAGGGTCCATTTTAAAATTTTGTCAACATCAAAAATACATCAAAACCCCCCAAATTGGAGAGACCCCCAAAAAAATTAATGTCTTTGGGGAAATTGGTTTTAAAAAGATTTAACTGATAAACAGAAAGGGATAAAAGGGTGTCCAATTTAAAAAAAACCCACAGATACAGGCCTTACCCCCCTTAGAGAGGGAAAATTTAAGTTGTTTCAAAAACCATCTAAAAAGGGGGGGGAACATTGTTTTTGAGGGAAATAGGTTTTTGATTATGTGCCCCATGTCCAGGGGAAATTTTGAAGATCGAAAGCTTTGAGATTTTTACCTCATAAACCCCCTGGGGTGTATAGGAAGAATAAAGACTATCCCGGGAGAGCGAAAAAAGAAAAATTTGATTGTTTAAAAAATTTAAAAATTTTTTTCCCCCCAAAAATTCCCTCAAACGGGCAAAAAATTTTATGCTTACCGAAAGTCCAAAAAGGGGTTATTTTTACCCGGCCTCTAAAGGGAAACTTTCCTTTAAAGGAGGGGCCCAATTGTTACCTGACAAAGAAAAAAGGGTTTTTTCCCCAAAGTTTAAATTTTTGGGAGGGATTTCGTTGTTCACCCCCTTCGTTTATAAGGGTTTTCCATAGTTTTTTTTCTGACAAAATCGAGGGAAATTTGAAATTGATAACAAAACCATAAGGCCGCCGATGTGGGGGCCCTTTAAAAACCATCTATCCCTCACAGAGGGGGCCCTTTTAAAGGAATTAGAATATTTTAATCTCCTTTAGGGGGCCCCATTTTCAGGCACTAACAAATTCTTCTTAGGCTGCGGTTTTTTTAAATTCCGGGAAAACTACTTTCTTTTTGGGGGCCGTGCCACCCCCAGCTCGGGGGGAAAACCCCCCATGGGAAATTTTTTGGCGCCCCAACTTTTCGCAAAATTTGGCCCGGGGGCTGGGGGGGAGGCAAGTTTTTTTTGGGAGAGGGGGGGGTTATCATCTGTGGCCCTGGGGCTTCCCCCGGGGGTTTCCGTTACAAAAAAGAATTAATTCGGGGCTGGGGAGGGGCCCGGAGGGATCTTTTGAAATTTAGGGGTTTTTCCGGTTCCTGAACCAAAACGACATAGGAAAAAGATTTCCCTTTAAAATGGGGTGGTCAATCTTTCCCCTTTTCCTTGACTTTTGAAATCATGAGGGGAATCGGGGGAACGGGGCCACCCGGGCCCAATCGAAACCCCAACTAAAACAAAAAATTGTTGGCGGGAGGAGAATTGTCCCCTCGCCCCCGCCCCGGGGGGAAACCCAAGGGGCCAATATTTAAAGGCTCAGAAGGGAAAAAGTTTCCAAATTTCTGGTTTGATTTTAAACGAAACGAAGGATCTTGAGGCAAAATTTAGAGAAGGGGTCCCCTGGGAAAAGGCCTTTAAAAGAAAGGCATATAAGTTTGCCTTGGTTTCGGGAAGGGCTTTTTGCCCCTTTTCCCCCTTTGGGTGAGGAAAAAAAAAACCCCAAATTTTAAGACGATTCCCCACTTTTGACAAGCAAATCCCTTCTTTAAAGGGATGTTCTTGAAGAAAAGGGGACACCCTTTTGAAGGGGAAACAATGTTCAATTGTGTTTTCTACCAAAATTCCCCGGGTTTAACGTACGGACGGGGAAGGAAGTTTGGTAAAGGGGCCATGTAAAAAGGGCCATTTGAGTCCCCCCAACCCCCCCATGATTGACCCCAGGGCTTGGAAGCAACCTTTGGGGGATTTTTTTAAAAATGTGGAACGAAAGGGCCTGTGGAGGGTTTTAGACGGATAAGACTTTTTTTTTAGCCATGGGGACCAGGTGGGGGAATTTTAAAAAATTTTAGGGATTTTAATTAATTGTAGAAATCCCCCCAAATTTTCCTTTTACAAAGTACAGTTTCCTGAAATTTTGGGAGAAAATATAGAAAAAAATTTAAGCCAGGGAGACAGGGAAAATTTTTTGAACACATAGGGGAAACAGAAAAAAAGGGGGATACTCCACGGGGGAAAAACTTAAATTTTTCCAATTTACGGGGGGGAAAACCAAATGTCTTTCCAAATTTTGGAGGGCCCTTTTGGGGAACTTTTTGGGGTTTATAAAAATAGGGTGGGGGGAAATGGGGGATAAAAAGAATTTTAAAATGAGCCCAAAGTGGATTTTTCAGATTGGAAACTGTATCCCACAGGTTTAAATGACAGTTTAAATTTTTAAAATGCTTTCATTTAGTCCCCTGTTTTGGTAACAAGTCCCCTTTTCCATTTTATCTGTCCCAAAACCATTTTGTTTCCTCTATGTGGGGCATAATTCTGTCTCTTTTTTGTTCCCTTATAGAGATGTTAAAAATTTCCATAAAGAAAATTGTAACATCTTGCAAAATTTGATTACATTAAATAACCAAATGACAAATTAACAATATAAAAACCCTTTTTTGAGTGACTTTTTTTTTTTCCTTTTTTTTTTGATTCCATTTTCTTGATTACTTGTTTTTGTCACACCCCTGTAAACGGGAAAAGGGAAAGTTTGGGCCTCCCTTTTCCTCCTAGTCAAAAATTGCCATTTTTAGGGAAACAGTTTAACATCTTCCCAAATTTAATAATAAAAACCCCTTTCCTTTTTTCCCCCAACTGTCAATACCAAACTTGATATTATAATAAAACCTTAGCCTTTAACTCCCGCTTTTTTTAAACCCCCTTTTTAAAGACCTTTCTTGGTGACCCGAAATGGCCCAAAAACTTAGGTTACCCTCTTCTTTATTTAAGCGGTTTTCCCTTTAAAGGTCTGCTTTCCCTTTGCCTCTGATGTCAGGGATTTTGTTTCCGATCGGGTTTTGGCTATAGGGGTGGTTAAGGGTATAAAAATTCGCATTTCCGGATGAAGTTTAGACCCCCCCGAACAGAAGGCGCGCTCATTTTGACTTTGAGGGCGCGCGCTGAGAACGGCCCCCTCCGCCCCCTCTGTCACAGTTACTTAAAGAAAAGGGAGTCTGGGAAAACGGCCCCAACGATAAAACCCTGTGAGTTTAATGCATTTTTTTTGTATTTTCCTTTGATTAAAGGGAATATAAAGGGTGTTTATTGTTTTCCCTTTTGGCTTGGGGTTTTTTTTTAGACTCCCGCTTGAGGGATTTTTCAAAGGGGGTTAAAAGTGGTAACCATTTGTTTTTATTTATGATACCCCGAACCCTTGGGGAGCTTAAACTGTAAGTAAAAAACAATTTTGGGTAGCAGGGGGGGGTTTTGCATGGGAAATCTTATTGGGGCTTTTTGGCCCTAAATGACGAGGGAAAATGCCCCTTGCACAAACCCGCGTTTTACTCACTAAATGCTAGCCTATGTAAAACCCAAAAAGTTTTTTAAAAGTATATAACTTTTTTTTTGGATTATATTTTAAATACTTTGAACTTACTTGGAAAGGGTTATGTCTTCCCCCTTTTCCCCAAAGAGACCCCATACATCGGGGATGAAACGGGGTTGGGAAAAAATAAATTTTGACAAAAGCCTTGGTTTTCTTTTTGTATATAGGGGAATAAATTTTCGGGACTAAAAGCCTTTGCTTCTTGTTTTTGTTGGGTGTTGGGTTTTAAGGGGCCCTTTTGCTTTAATTTTTTTGTTTTTTTTGCACCCGGACATTTTTTGTCCCTTTTGGGATAGGCTTTAATAGGGATTATCCCTTTTGGTTCCGGGGGGTGCGTCCTTATTTAAGGGCACTATCCCCCACTTTTGGTTAGGGGAGCTTTCCCTGTAGGTTTCTATAAGGGGCATTTTGGGGTGTTTAATTAAAATTCTGGAGTTTTTTCTTTCTCCCTTTTTTTTAAAATAAGTAAAAAGTTAAGGTTTTTTGGTTTTGTTTTCCCGGGAATTTTTTCTTATTTTTTTTACTATAAATTTTTCTTTTTTTGGGTTAATTTTTTAAATTTTTCCCCCTTTTTTTGGGAAAATTGATTATTAAACCCCCCACAGTGAAAGGGGGAATCCCGGACCAAAACATTTAAGGTTAAAAACATCACCACCTCGAATTAGGGAACTTTGGGATCCCCTTTACTTTTTTTTCCCGCGAAACAAAAATGATAGCTTATGCCCTGACAAAGCCATTGCAAGAACCAAGGTTTTAAGATTTCAGGAAGATTAGGGACTTTAAATTTGGGTAAGTAAATTTTTGAGTGGGGGGGTTGGGAAAAATACTTATTATGTGTGCAACAAAACCCCTTTTGTTAAAAAAGAAAAAGCATGTGTGACCTTTTTCAAGGGATATTTTTCATTTTTGAAAAAGTTGGCTGTTTTAAAAAAAAAAAAAAAAAACTGAGAGGAAGACACACTCGATCTTTTTTACTGCAGATGGATGATAGATTCAGACAGTTCTCATGTGTAGGAGAAAATGTTTCTTGTTCTCTTCAAGAAAAAAAGTTCCCTTTTTCTGTTTAACCCCCAGGGTAATGATCTGGATTTAAACTGCTGCTAAAATTAAAACGCTCAACACTAAAATTTTAAACCCTTTTGCGCACTTTTAACCTCCGTTCTTTTGCCCCAAAAGTTTAATTGGGGCCAAACGTTTAAATTTGGGGGGGCTGGGTTTGGGCCCCCCCTTGTTTCACTTGTTTTTTAAAACTTGTGTTTGCCTTTTTTTTTTTCGTTTTTAAAAAAATTTTTCAATTTAAAAAAATGTTGGGAAAAAAAAAAAAAAAAAACACTTTTATATGGTTAATCACCAAGTGTCTGTTTAACACTTTTTTAATGATTTTAGCTTTGAGCGCTTTTTGTTTATAGACTGCTCCTAATACGGTGGAACGCTAAAATGTGTGAAACCTTTTAGTAATTTATTTAATACTGGAGGCCGCCTTAAACTACTGCAGAGGGTGTCCGATGGATGAGGTTGGGAAAAGGGGACTCGGCTTCTTTTGGGGAAATTTAAATTAACGAAAAATAATATGAGTTTTGCCCTTGCATTTCCCCAACCCCAATCAGTGTGAGCAAGGGTTTTTCTCTATTTGAGCCAAATTCCCCACACCTAAAGTTTTCTACCTTTAGGTTCGCTTCCGGGGCTTTATTTATTTGCAGTGATTTGTTCCTAATGAACCATACCTAACACACTGTGTAAAATAGTGAAGCGTTACATGCAAATTTTTTTTTTCATTTTCCTATTTGATTTGGGTTTAAAAAGCTGACTAAAACCCCAATATATTGAACCATTCAAAAGACTGTATACAACATTTTTTGCGTTCTGGGTTTTCTGCTGGGAAAATCTTTACTGCATGGTTAAAAAAACAAACCATTAAGATAAATTTGGAAACCGGGCACATTTTTTTCTTTCCCGGGTGATTTTTGGTCATTTTCATTTACAGGAGGGGTTGTCACGCCCCCACTCGTTTAGCCACCCTCAGGGGATCAGAAAACCGGAGACAGAGTGAAGTTTTTCCTGTAAAAACCTGGCTATACATTCCCCAAACGTCGCTAAGATGGGTTTTAACAGGGTTTTAGGAAAAGGACCCCCAAATGGTTTGGAGGAATTTAAACCTGAGAATGGGCGTTTTCAGCATATTCCCAAACATCGTTTTAAGGAAAATTCACAGTCACCGAGACAAAAAACCAATTTTGTTTCAGTTTATCTCCAGATAGACCGTCCGAGTGGGAGAAAAACGCAAATATTTTCTGTTTCGAAACAATGAGTAAAAGGGTGGTTTTCTTTCCATACAAAAGATCAGGGGCAATGGAAAATTTCACCCGCCGGGAGCAGCAAAAAGACACTTTTTAAAGTATATAAATCCAAACATGACAATTTTTACATAAATTTCAATTTTATTTTTAAAAAGGGAAAGTAAAATATTTTTTAAGGGTGAAATTTTTTAGGAAAATTTTACAGTTCCAGAACTTTTAAGAGGATATTACCCAAAAAGTTTTCATCACTGTATGTTAAAAAAAAATGACAAATTTACAAAAATAAAAAAAATTTGAAAAAAAAAATCCCAGAAACCAAATCCAAACCCTTTTTTTTATATTAAACCCACTTAGTACTAATAATAGAATCAAAATCTTTTCTTTGTTAAAGATTTAAAGGGGGATAAAGCCTGAAATGCCCCAACAGTGAAGTTTTTTAATACCGGTTTTCCCCCAAAAAAAAGAAAAATCCCCCGAAAAAAAAAGGGCCTTCTGCAAATTTTTTTTCCCAAAATTTTGAAAATTTTAAGGGCCCACCCCCAAAAAAGGGGCCTAGTTAAATCATTGCTGCAGCTCCCCCCACGCATACCCAAAAAAGTTTGCAGATCCCTTTTGATAGATCTTACCCTTTTGGGGAGGCTACGTGAATTAAAAGGTTTCCTTTAAATTTAAAAAATTTTTGTATCATTTCATTAAATGGTTTTTCAAAAAAATAAGGGGGTAGTGAAAACAAAAACAAATTTGCAATTAAAATGTTCATTAGCCCAAAACGCTTTTTAAACACAGCTGCCTTTTTTGTTTTCTGTTTACAAATTATTTTCCAGTGCCCGGTTTGGGTCCCTCCCTTGCCCTTTTACTAGTGAGGGGCTCATTTTCATTCTGTCCCGGGCCCCCGGTCAGCTGTATTCACAGGGGGCGAGAAAATTCTCTTCCCACCCCCCCTCAAAGTAAGGGACCCGGAACATTTTTCACTTTTGCACAGCCCAAAAAAACAGAAAAAACAAAGCAGGGGGGTTTCCCCAAAAGGGGAAAAAGCACAATTGTGGTCGATCCCCGCCCCGAAATCGGGTTTGGGGCCGAAGCCCAACTTTCTCTCTGCACACCCCGCAAAAAACACTGCAGCAAAATTCTAAAAATCAGAAAAAACCCTTAAAAAGTTGTTTCTCGTTTCCTAACTACCTGCATAGAAGGGAGAAAACTGTGCCTTATAGAAAGCTGGATTTAATGTAACAAATTTCCCCGCTTGGAGGGAAGAGATTTAGTGCTCTGTTAGATTTAATGCAGCCGGGGGTATGTACCCAGCTCTTATAAATAAGATGCTTTTGAGAACCCCAGTGGGGCATGTGGAATCAGAGAGGGGGGGGGGGGAGTCTCGGGAGCAACAAAAACCCGTGAAGGGGGGATTTATTTTTCACCCTGCTGGGAGGGGAAGAAACGCCCTTTGCATTTCCAGAGTTTGAGAAGCTTTAGAGCAGAAAAAAAACAGCCCAAAAATAAAGAAGCGAACATCCCCTTAAAAGGAAAGTGCTATTGCCAAAACCCTGGGAAAAATGAAGCTAATGAAACCCAAAAAAAAAGGGGGCACCATGAAATTCCGGGGGTTTGGGGGGAGTGATGAAGGTGTTCCTTTAAGATTTATGACATTTTGGGTTTTGTTTCCAAAAGAATTTTTGTTAAAAGGAAATAAAGTTCCCTAAGAAATTATTGATGGGGAAAAAAGATTTTGGTTGTTATGCAGTGTTGGATAAAATGCTTAAAGTAAAATTAATTTAAAAATTTGATTTTTTTTTTTTTTTTCAAAAACATTAAAAATTTTTCTTTTTCATGGAAAAAAAAGACATTCCCCCGAAAATAAGACCTTGGGACGTTTTTAGGAACAAAAAAATTAAAGAACTGTTCTTAAAATTTTTTAGGGGGAAAAAAGGGTTTTGAGGGTGCATTTTTTTTTAAAATTTTTAAATAAAAAATTCACGACCCAAAAAAGTGAATCCCACTATAAAACATAAACTTTTATTTAATACTAATAAAAAAAAAATGGAAAAAAAAAGGAAAAAAAATTCTCCCAGAAAATTCCTGGGGACTATACCCTACCTTACCGTGGGAATTGCCCCCAAAAAAAGGGCGGCCCTGAACCTCAAACCTCCTACCCAAACCTAAAAAATCTAGTATTAATAAAAGTTATGTATTATAGTGGGATTCACTTTCTTAGTCTGTGAATTTTTTCAATTTGTCAAATCCCATTGTGTTATGTTTATATCATATATGGTTCCAGTACATTCATTATATTGGTTGTGAAGTTTTTGATTTCTAATTAGAATTCGGGTTGTATAAGGGGTTTTTTTTTTTCAATCCAAATTTTTGCTGGAATAATTTTTGCTGCTGTTCCTACAATTCCACACTGACGGGGTATGTCTCCCAGCAAATTTTGGGGTCCCTGGAGAGGTGATCTGGCAATAAATTTTTTCTCTTTCTGCTAACCAAAATCTTCTCTCAGATCACACATTTGCTTTCTTACGACTCAAGCACTCCGTGATTTTACTAGAGGTACAACTGGCCAGCGCGTCCCTCTGAAACTCCCACTGACATTCATTTTTCCGCTGTGTGGCGGCCATTGCTCCTGTGATGCTGTGGTGGTGGGATGGTGCAGCCCAGAGCCAGGGGGCTTGGTCAGGCAGCAGTGTGGCTGTTGGGCCACTGGACTGTGCCCCTCATCTGTGTGGTTATTGCTGCGGGGGTGGCTGCCACGCAGTGTTACCCCCATTTAGAGTAGGGACCCACTTTATAGGGGTCACCGTGAAGTGGCAAGTGGGCCTATACGTTTTGATCAAAAAGTATACTAAGAACCTCCTGTTCAAGTTTTGCTGAGAAGCATTATATAAACTTATAGTGTCAGGATGTGCGGTTTATGCCTCTACCTTTCTATATTTTGGCCAGCGCATCCCTCTGAAACTCCCACTGACATTCATTCTCCCCATATAGAACGACCCAGAACCCCAGCCCGACGTTGGCAGAGGCCACGCATGACCCAGACAATGGGGCATGTGCATGTTGGGAGGGGCTTAATGGACTGAGGGGAAGGCCTTAACTAACATAGGAGCTTAACAGGCTAAGTTTCCGGCCGGGGATAGCAAGAGACAGTCGGCGCATGAGGGCTCTAGTGTGTGGTCCCTCCCACCATCCCTTAACATCTGTTTTTTTATGTGTTGTCTTGTTCATGTTGTGGAGGAATTGGGTTGTGTTTCATGTATTTATCCTTTAGATGCTGTTGGGGGCGGAGTCGCCTCGGCTTGTGTTCAAATCCAGTCAAACTGATTGGTCGACATTTCATAATACAGAAGCCAAAGCAACAAGGAGTTTATTAAAGCAGAGAAGTGGAATATTTTCGAATAGCCAAGTCGGTCACATGATCTCAACCCAATTGAGCAGCATTTCACTTGTTAAAGGCTAAACTTCAGACAGAAAGACCCACAAACAAACAGCAACTTAAAACCGCTGAAGTAAAGGCCCGGCAGATCATTAAAAAGGAGGAAAAAACAGCGTTGGTGATGTCCTGAGTTAAAGGGGCTTCAGGTGTTTTTCCAAAAAAGGGTTTTAAAACCAAGTATTAAAAAAATTAAATTTAATTTACAATTGTTTTAAATTGTCCAATTATTTTTTGGTCCCTTTTAAAATGAAAGCTAAAGTCTTGATTTTAAATTTCCTTCCCATTTATAACAAAAACTTGAAATTTTTTCAGTAAACAGGTACAAAAAACAAAGTTGTGTCAGTATCCAAAAATATAAAACCAACTGTATTTTTGGATTTAACTGCAGTTTAAACATGCGAAATAGAAAATTTACTCACCTTCCGCAATTTCCATGGATCTTGTCCTTCCCCCGGTCTTTCTTGCTAGCTGGCCATAAATGACATGTATGTGATTGTGCCAAATTATTTTCCAAGACTTTTAAAAAAGCCCTTTTTTCCCTTTTTCATTTGGAACATATTTTCCTCTCTCATCCCATATTCCACACTGCCGGGCTCCAGTGATCCCCTCCCCAGAACTTCACTAATGACTTGAAGGTCATTGATCACATGATGATGCAATCAAACTGCATATAGGGCATGTGACCACAGTCCTTGATGATTGGCTGCAGGATCCTGTGGTTCAAGAACATGATGTCATTAGTAAGGGTCCAGTAGAGATCACTGAATCTCTGGCTGTGCAGGAATGGTGGTGATGGGAGAGGTAAGTATAGGGTTATTTTCTATGTTAGCGCAGTGAGGGGTGATTTTTTAAGGTTTTTTTTTTTTTTTTAAGTCTTGAAAAACCCCTTTAATTAGAAGATCTGGTCTGAAGGTAAAGGCTCTTTGGGGTCTTCTCCAAAATAAGTCAGAAGTCAGTTGGTGTCTGCTCTGTCTCAGAGCCTGCTATATTTGTAGGTAAGCCCCAAAACACACAGCCTGCTCTTTACAGCCTGCTTCAGGCCTCCATTTCCTGAAGGCCTCTATGACAGTGCTGACATTGCAGTTCTACTATTCCTAGCTATTCTTGTTGGAGAGACATTGGTGATTAAGGGGTTTTAACAGCAGGGTATAATGCTATAGAGCTCTAAAGGGTTAAAGTTTGTCAGTAAGAAACACAAACAAGCTACTGTGCTGATGATAATACACAGCAGAGAGTTATTTCACCACCCCAGCAAGGGTTGCTAGAGCTGTGAGAGGTGGAGAGTTACTAAATAAATTTGTTACAAAGCGGGAAAATAAAACTATTCACTTGAAATATTTGGTAATAGTTTTATTTCCCTTACCCTACATATTAAAGCAAACCCCAATGATAAAGGAATCCCCCCTTTAAATCCTTTCAGCGCGTAAAATTGAAGGCTTCTTCCACCTTTGTTTAGCGGGCATAGTAAGCTCTAGCACAACTCCCAAAAAGCAAATGATGGTGACCAAGAGCAGAATGATTCTACTCCTCCCCTTGTTGGTAAAGAAAAGTCCTTTAGTCCTTCTAATGCTCCGGCTCCACCTCTACTGGCAAAATAAATCATTTCATCCATTTACCACCTGTTCCTTATTCTTAAAACGTGTTTTTATGATTAAAGGGGTTTTTTTACGTTTCTTAAAATGGGTCTTCAAAAAAGGGGACAGTGAAAACAAGCAACTTTGAAATTTGGATGCTTTTGCAAAGCGCCTTTGTTCACACAGTGTCCTTATCTTGTGTTTTTATTTACAGTTTGGGGGGTAAACCCTCCTGATTCCTCCCCTTTGCAATTCATACTGAGAGCTCATTTACATTTGTAAGCCCGGGTCGTTTCCCGGGAGCTGTGTCTTGATCGGGTTTGGGGGCCCGTAATTTTTTTTTCCCCACACCTAGCAGAAACAACTGCAGCAGTTTTACAATGAGAAAAAATGACAGTTTTGTCCCCGTGCCTAAACCCCCTGTATCACGCAGATCTGTGCTTCTTAGAAAGCTGTAATACA
Source organism: Phyllomedusa bahiana (assembly GCA_025379985.1). Taxonomy (NCBI): domain Eukaryota; kingdom Metazoa; phylum Chordata; class Amphibia; order Anura; family Hylidae; genus Phyllomedusa; species Phyllomedusa bahiana. Next base: position 2,819 of record JAODAL010012928.1, on the reverse strand, counting down.
TCTCCCGCTGTGAGGACAGTTCCGATTAGATTGAATGCAGCCCGTGGTTGATACAGCTTTATAAAATAAGATGATAGGGGGAGAACGTGAATGTGGGTCAGAGGGGGGGGGGGAGTCTCGGCCAGCAGGAAAGGGGGGGGTGATGTCATCCAGCTGGGGGAGGAAGAAACGCCCCTCATTCACAGGTGGAAACTAAAAGCAGTGTGAAAGGCCCAAAATAAAGGGAAACGACATCCCCCTTTTAACTTTCAAAATGTATACAGAACAGATCTTATCACCTTGCTTGTGTACAAAAGGGTCCCCAGATTATTGATCTCTCTCTGCTCTCATTGTTTCAGTTACAGTGGCTTACCATGGTGACATCACTCCCTGCTGTGTGTTATTACCAGCACAGAGGCTTGTTTATCTATGCTACAGACAAATTTTAGTTCGAGTAGTGATGCGCGAATCCTAAAAAGATCGAGTTCGAGTAGAACCACGAATTTTGTGACGTTTGCCTCGAAGTTCTAGTCGAACTCAAACTCGAATTTCGAACCCCACTAAAGTCAATGGGAGAAAATGTTCTGGTTAATTTTTATACATATACAGGTGACGAGAAGCTGAAATTTGCATCCATAACAGTAAAATGGATATTTGGAACAACTAAGTGAAGAAAATTTGGCTCTAAAAGTCACAGAAAAAAATTGAGAGGCTAAAATAATTAATTCCTTTCAATAGCTAACTGGAAAGATGAGGACAGTGTAGCTATAGGGGGCAGCAGTAGCAACGTTACGGGGGGCCCTTTTTCACTAAAAGAACCAGTATTGTAAATGGCACAGGTAACTGGCAGGGCCCCCCATAAAATTTTTCCCCCAGGGCCCAAGAACTGTGATATATGTGGTGGCAGCAAGAACACCCAAGGTAATATGTGGTTCGCTGGCAGGGGAGTCATAGGGGGTGCGTGATAGCCCGGGTGCTTTAGTCATTTATTAAATTTTTCGGGCCCCCTGTGCTAAATCAAAAGGGGGGCCTCCCCATTAATAGTTTGCTTTTTAACATACCTGGACCCTTTTTTTATTGGGCCCCTTAAGGAGTAGTGCCCCATTGGCCCCCTCCCGTTACCATGTACCATTTTCCAAAATGGTGTTTTTTTTCATTGTCAAAATGGGTTTTGGAAACTATATTTTTATTTTGCCCTATGGGAAAAACTAAATGGTATTCTCCAGTCCTTTTTTCAAGTTAAAAGATAAATCACTTTTTTTTTCACCCTTTAAAAGACCCAAACAGCTAAGCGTTTTGGGTTTTTAACCCTTATTCATAGCATGTTCATAGACAGATCAAGCATTACTTATATATACAATGTAATCAATCATGTATTTAAAACTTTGTCACTGATTTCAAAAAATTTAAACACATAAAAACATCAGAAAGTACTATAAAAACATCAATAGGCTAAACTATTTTAAGTTTCAATAATAATACAAAAGATCGTTTCTATAATTCAGACCAAATGGAATTCTAAAATTTAATTTAAATATCCAATTGGCCTCTCGTTTCGCTAAACATTGTTTAAGGTTACCTCCCCTGGAATTCAATTGAACACGTTTTATACCGAAAAAAGAAAAATCAGTAACATCTCCCTGATGCACAGTTTGAAAGTGTCATGACTGGGGTGTTGGCGATTACTTGGCATCGACATCGTTTGATGCGATGCGGCCACATCGTAAGGTTTTCGATAGTCGAAGTCGTCTTTCTCAGGTTTAAAAAGTTTGGGAGGCAACAACCCTTCTTTTTACCCCCAAAAAAGGGCTGAGAAATGGATTAAACAGCCACAACGGCAAATGGATACCTGCTACTCTTGGGCAAACATTAGGGCTAAAAAAACCACAGAAAAAAAGCAACCCCATTCACTATCCCTGTCTTGTACCAAGCATAACCCCTTAAACCTGCATACCACAAATTAAAAAGGCCGAAGCAGTTGAAAATGAAACCATCATTTTTTGAATGGACTTGAATACCCCTGCCCTGGAACGCGCTACCCCCAAACCTTTCATGACCCCCACATTTAAAAATCCCGGGAAAAAGGGTCTTTCAACCACCATTTTAGTTGAACGGAAATTGACTTCTGTCCTGGGGCCATAGCATGACCCCCAGACCTGCAACCCCCCCAGATTTAAAAATGTGGAAAAAGGATCTTTCAACCACCTTTTTATTTAAATGGGACTTTGAAACTGGGACCACAGCATGAGCCCCAACCGAATGACCCCCAATTTAAAAAGTGCTGGAAAAGGGTCTTTAAATCACCATTTTATTTCCTGGCATTGATATCCCTGCCCTGGGCCACAGCATGGGCCCCAAACCCTGCATGACCCCCACTTTTAAAAAGTCCCGGGAAAAAAGGACTTTCAACCCCCTTTTTTATTTTTCCGGACATTGACTTTACCTTCCGGGCCAAGATGGCCCCAAACCTCCCATAACCCCAATTTTAAAAATTTCCCGGAAAAAGGACTTTCAACCACCCATTTTTTTTAACGGGACATTGACTATACCTGCCCTGGGCCACAGCATGGCCCCAAACCTGATACCCCCCTTTTTAAAAAGTCCGGAAAAAAGGAGTCTTTCCCCCACCTTTATTTTCACGGACATTGACTATACCTGCCCTAGGCCACAGCTAACCGGGCCCGGGTTACAGTGGGGCGGGAGAGCCCGGCTGGGTGTCACTATTAAAACGGGGTTTAAAATGCCCTGGGACGCAGCAACAAAAAAAAAAGTCGTGCTGAAGCAGAGTGCGGAAGGGGAAGTTGAGAACTCCGCCTTCCCAGTACAAGCAATAACCTGGT
>JAODAL010012927.1:0-93373 GCA_025379985.1 Phyllomedusa bahiana | reverse complement strand
ACGCCCTGCGGAAGAGCAGGGCGGGAAAATTTTGAACAAATTGGACTCCTTGATCTTAGACATGGGGGGGGAAGCCCTGAGACAAAAAAATGTGGGAAGAAGAGGCTGGCCATTTGGGGGCAGGGGAAACACCAGGGTAAGGGCTGAGGGGGAATTTTTGAGAATCGATCCGTAACCAGCCAAGGTGTAACGAGGTACAGAATCGTATGACAATCTCGTTGTTGGGGACAGGCATGGAGATCAGTACAGGTGGCAGGCAAAGTGTAGTCAAGGGACGGAGACAGGAGGTCAGGAACAGAGTAGAGGCAGACACACAAACCTTTTTTTACCCCTTTGAGGGCAATAGTTTCCAAAAAAGGGAAGGGGAAGAGGCAGGACTAAATAGGGTTAGCGGCCAGTGATAACAAATCACCGATGCACTGGCCATTTAAATTTTACAGAGCTGTAGTTGACCGCGCCCTAGGGGGGGACTTGCCCCCGGCGACATGAAAGCAGAATGTGAAGAGGGGGGGATCGAGAAATACAGTTACTAGGTGCCTGCGGCTGACACAAACGGGGTTTGCGGCCCTCCCAGTCCGGACGGAGGGGGGAGAAACATGGGTGCACCCGAGACCCACGGCAGATTTTTCCCCATGAATGCTTTCTTATGGGGCTTCAAGGAGTAATTGGACAGATATATGTCACCTAGGAAGGCCACAGTTTTTGTGTCAGTAGCCCTAGGTTACTGACACTTAGTAGTCGTTAGTATAGCTGCTCCAAGCAGCCTCTCCAGGCCAGTTTTTCTTGGAGGGCCAAATTGATTAGTAGAAGGCCACTCTCACATTCCAGGTGAAGTGGTAAAACCCCCAAAAAGGGCTGGACCTCGGCCTGTGGATGGGGCCCCATGGAACTCTGCTAAGAGAAAAGCCATCTGGATAATAACAAAAAAAAATCCACACCCTGATATTCCACCTCCCAACCTTTAAGTTAGGGGGTCTTTTGGTGAATGCAGTGCCCCCGGCCCCCAAACATGTAATTACGGATCCAAAGATTCAATTTTGGTCTATCTGCCAAAAATATTTTCTTTTGTATTTCCAGGCTTGCTAAATGTTGTTGAGCAAGCTTTTAAACGCTTGAACTGCTTTTTTTTTCAGCATTTTAAATCTTGACTGGTGAGGGACATAAAGGGCCCTGGAGGTGAGGATTTCTTATTGTTTTTCTTTTAACAATTCTAAAACCCCTGTGTTTCCCGGTCTTTTTTTGTGCTCCCCAGGTGTCCCTTGGGTGTCAGACAACTCTTTGTAATTCCTTTTAACCCGTCTAAAAATCCTGCTGGAGCACCCGGTTTTGGTAAATTCTTTTTTTTCATTCGGGGTTAGGGCCCCAATGTCCACGGAACCCACAAGGTTTAGAAATTCTTCTTTAAAACCCATGCAAAAGGATGTTTTGCAACATAAGGTTTTTAAAGTTCATGGTAAAATCATGAGATGTTTCTTGTTATGAAATCTTTTTTAGGCCCCTTTTTAAGTGCAGGGTTTTTTTCAATTATGATGATTTTGGTGGTGTATCTTTCCTGCTTTTTGCACCTCTCTTCATGTCTTCAGTGCTTTTCTCATTATTTCTTATTTCTCATTATTGCACATGACTTTGTTTATGGACATCTATGGTTTGATTTCTTTGCCTGTGTGGATTGGAAGGGTTGTAACTGTTTTCTGGTGAGAACTTCATGCTAATAGCACCTTTAGAAATATATTTACTAAGAAGATTGGTGACATGTTTAACTAAATTGTAAGGTGGCAGCTCGGAAGGTCCATAATGGTGTGTACATTCCAGCTAGATTTCTTGCATACACCAGGGAAAAAGCATTAAGTGACATGTCACCAAAGTTACCTGGCCTTGGTGGGGTAGGAGTCATTTGCTTATGTTGCGTCAGCCACAGTAAGTAGTTGGCATCTATGTAGCATTAGTATGGCTGTCTCTGCCGAACAGGGACGGCTTTTACTGGGAGTAGGCAAAGTGTTGGCTGGGTGCCTTCTCCTCGTGTTCCAGGTCAGGGTTAGGCTGGCCTTTTTAAGTCAGCTGACTAAGGGGGATATACTATACAGGTCAAGGAGTTTGGCCTGAGAAGCAACTAACTGGAGATATCCAGGATCTCTCATATAGACACTTGACGACCATAAGGTGCAGTGAGGGAAACTACAATGTGTAGTCAGTGCTCAGACGAGCAGGTGTTTTCTTTATTTACTATTTTGTTTGCTGTATACCTGTCTTGCTAGCTGAATGGACTTTGCTGACCAGTAGATGAGGACTTGTTTATTCTGTAGAGGATACTGTGGCCTGCATTCATATATGTAGTGGTGTATAGCACCAGCAACAATGCATAGAGAGTCACAATTAATATTAGTCTCCGTCTAGGGCTAAAGCCATAGAAAGCAAATTAACAGTATATAATCAGTATGTCTTCGGAGTGTAGATGGACGCCTGGAGGTAACCCATGCAAACAAAGGGTTAACCTATAAACTAATAGGTTGGCATTGATATAAAGACCCAGTACTAGAAGAAAACAGTGCTAACTGATGTCATATTTGCAGACTTGGTGCTAACTTGAATGTATCCATACAGATTCTACCACATGTGGTAAATATTACCTTAAAAATCCAATTGACATATGGTAAAACTCATTGTCCACACCAAGCTGTGTTTTCAGTAGACTGATGTAGGTCTGCAGGTAAATCTATTGTGCTATGGGAACTCCAAATTATGGTGATTCAAGAAACCGTTCAATAAAAAATCATCCTACTGCAAGTGATGTCATAATATAATCTTGTCTGCAAACTAGTATAGTGTGTACGTATGGTGGAAATATAACATCATCCAAATCAGAAAAAATCAGTAAAGAACGTTTGGGTACCCAGCAGAGGGCAGTATAAGTATTTGTTAAAATGATAGAAAGCACATTGTAAAACAGAACATCTGGGCACCCACAGACATTCCTTGTATGTGAAGGTCATAAAATGTGTTAGTTTTGTGAATTTGGGAAGAATTTAATCCGCCATGCTTTTTTAACATTTCTCATGAACATAGAATGCAGTCCAGCGAGCTAGTGTACTAGTTCTCTTCATAAGACATGATATTATTCAAGAACCAAAAAAAAATAAAAAATCACAGAACAAACTAGACAAAGATCATCCAAAAGAACCCAAAAAATCTTTAAAAATAATGGAATGCCAGATGAGCAGATAAGGCAAAAGTAACAGCACGGCACATCTACTAGCAACCACACACCTCCAGACGGGAGCACTCAATTAAAGATTTTCAGATTATGCTTTTAATGGGAATAAGATACAAGGAACAGGAAGTAATGGTGATGGTGATACAAAAGATACCAAGAGATACAAAGTAACAGGAAGTAATGGGGATACAAATTAACCCAAAAGTCTCATATTTCAAAATATGGCCTTCGCCCCTTATCACACCATGACGTACCTATAGGTCATTGGTTGCCTTGTATGATTATATGATTCAAACACAATACAATATCAGCAGCACGCTACCAGTACTAAAAACCGTCAAAAGGGACATACTTTGGAATGCATGAAGATGTTGAGGTTCTTAGTGTACATTTTTGATCAAAACAGAAAAAGCTGATCTACTGTCGGCAAGGTGACTTCAATTCAAATGGGAACCTACGCTATATTTTATCTCTCTTGGTGTCTGTTCAGACCTCCACATTTCAGGGAGAAAAATTCCAGCTAGAACCTGATCTGATTAAAAACACCTTTGTAGATGGGTGGAGTTGATTAGCACCAGTAGCCCGGCAGTGACTTATAACCGCTAATCCTGCTGGTATGGCTGAAAATGGAGTTACACCTTAGATGCCGCTGTCAAAAGAGTGGTTTGGCAGAGAAAGGAACTCCATCTATCAGTTATCTGCACCCATTGAAAGAGGTAATGTAACAGATATAACAGGTCAGTTCATACTGTAATGGTGTAGCGGTTCAGTTCATATTGTAATGATCCAAGGGGTCAGTGGCTACTGACATGGTGGACCGCGGGTAGATTTGGATCCACTAGGCCACCATGAGCGAAGATGGTATAGCAAACCATGCCAGGAAGCGGAGTCTTCATCGGCGCCCGCCACAGGCCGGATGGACTTATCTGTAGGGAACCCCCAGGTCGCTACCCCTGATGTGGCAACTCGCAGTGGCAGCCGAAGTGCAAGACGGATGAACATCAGGTAAAGGCAGAGGTGACAGCAGGTATAGACATAGATGGGTAGCAGAGTTCCAGACCAATAACTGACAGGTATAATGGCAGGATAACAGCAGTAGTAACATAGATAACAGGCTGGTGTAGCAACAGGTACATGCAGGTATATGCAGATAACTCAAGGGTTAACTAAGATACAGCAACAGCACAGCAGACAGAGGTTAGGATGACTGAAGATCATCAAGGAACTAACACTGGAGCAGAGTCAAGAAGTTCCTTAAATCACCGGAGGTCACAGGTCACTGGACAGGTGATTATTGTACTGTAACTTTAAATCAGTGAGAGCTGCCTGTGTGCGTGCCCAAGGAGGTGTGCGTGCATGCACATGAAGCCACTTGGCATGAGTGCGTGCCGAATCGCGGACCAGAGTGGGAGCAAGGATAGGCGAGTTCCACCTAGCGGCAGACATCGCCACCATCTTAACATTAGGTGCCGGGGACACAGAAGAGGCAATCTGTGAACCGTGACAGGTAGCAGGCTATGATGGGTTACCAAGGCAGTTAGGTTTCTAACAAAGGCCCCTAAGCCTGCCATGTATGTCTCATGCATGATGTATTATATCTCATCGACAGAATAAAAAAATAAAAAAACTATGGGTCTAAGGATATGGTTACATAAAACAATTTTTTAAATATTTTTTTGTGCAAAAGTTGTAAAACATATAAAACCTGTACATATTTGGTATCCCGGTAATCGTACCGACCTACAGAATAAAGGTAATACATTATTTATGCTGCATCGTGAACAGACAAAAAATGTAAATATAAAAAATAATGGCAAAATTGCTTTTTTTCAGTCTCACCCCCTAGAAAAAGGTAATAAAAATAAAACAATAAGTTGTATGGTGGCATTGAAAAATACAACTCATCCAACAAAAAAACAAACCCACATACAGCTGCATCAACCAACAAAAAGTTAGGATTTTTGGAGGGTGGAAATGGAAAAATGAGTGTGATCCTTAGGGCCAAAATAGTCCTGGACTTTGGCGAGTTCATACTTTAGCATAACTAGAGAAGCCTGGGCCCCTTAGCAAACTTTTGGATGGGCCATCCATGCTGGGCCTTCCCCCGATCATGAATATTTACCGATGCCTCTTAATAGTCAAGCAGTTACTAGATAATACAACAAACAAATATCTCACCACATACATCCCCAAAATACTGCTGCCAAACAAATTCCACTATACCAAGACCAACATTACCAATAACACTTCTACATAAGGACCCGACTATACTGCCAGAACACAACCACAAATTACCACCACTTAGTGACTGAATAATACCCCTATACTGTTGCTGAATAAAGATCAGTATAATAAAAAATATTTCCTCTATACAATACCATATAGTGGTAGTCACCAGTGTACAAAAGCTCTGCAGACTGTATATTACCTCCATGTAGTAACCATATAGTGGTAGATACCAGTTGTACACAGGCTCTGCAGACTGTATATTATACCCATACAATGACCACATAGTGGTAGATACCAGTGTAAACCCGCTTTGCAGTGTGTATATTACCACCATACAGTGACCATATAGTGACAAATACCTCACCCTATATATCACCATCATACTTCTACAAAACAACTCCCAATATACCAAGACCAACATTACCAATGATGCTACTCCATAAGGACTCAATTAAACCACCAGAATAGTGACCATATAGTGGTAGATACCAATTGTACACAAATATCTTAGACGTCTGCCAGACTCCTCTTTTCAAATACTGGAAAAAAGTTGTAAAAAAATACAGTGAAACACAAAAACTCTTTATTTAAAAAACGTCTTGCTGACAACATCCTATGTTGACCTTTTTAAAGAAATTAAAGAAATGGATTCAACGTTGGGCTGACATAGTCCAACCAGTTCAACATAGTTCAACGGGGAAACACTAATAAGCATTTGGCTTTCAAGTAACTGAAGTGTCACCTAGGGCAGCATGAATACGGAATATGGCACTATACATAGATAGACTCCCTTTTTAGATAGGTAGCCCTCCAAATTAATTAACCAAACCCATGCTATGAAATAGGTAAGTCCTTCACCACATGGTATCTAGGTTGATAGGTCACCTATTATGTGGTAAGACCCCGGTAGTTAGATAGGTGAGTAGGTAGGTTGGTAAAGCCAACAGTAGGTAAGGCCCCAGGTGCATATATAGAGAAGGCTTCAGGTAGGTTGTCAAGGCCCCAGGAAGGTAGGTATGTAGACAGGCAAGGTCCCAGATATGGTGGGCAGGCTGGCCACATGGCCCCAGGTTTGTAGTTTGGAAGGCAGACAAGGCCCCAGGTAGGTAGTTAAGGCACTAGGTAAGTAGGTAGGTAGTCAGTCAGACACAGTCACAGGTAGGTAGGGGCTTCAGGTAGGTGGGTAAGCAGGCAAGGCCCCAAGTAGGTCAGGACACAAAGTAGGTAGCTACGCAAGGCCCTAGGTGGATCGGTAAACGGAAAAGGTGCCAGTTAGATAGTTGGGCCCTAAGTTGGAAGGTAGACCCTTGTTAGATAGATTGGTAGGCCTTAGGTAGGTTGGTAGATAGGGTCTATCTACCTACCTAAAGCATACCTACTGACCTACCTGGAGCCTAAGTAGGTAGGTAGACCCCAGGAGGAAGGTTGTATGCCCCAGGTAGGTAGACAGGCAGACAGACATTGCCCCATTTGAATAGGTAGGTAGAAAGTAGGTAGGTGGTGGGGAGGCCCCAGTTAGGTAGATAGCTAGGCCGCAGGTAGGTAGATGGTCGAGAGTTCCCAGTAAGGTAGGTAGAGCGCCATTAGTAAAAAACTAAATAAATAAACTCACCTCTCCAAGTTCCCCCAACAAGCAGCAGGCTTGTGTCTCCTACTGAAGCCTGACATAGGCGGCGCAATGATTTGGCATCGTCATGCATAATTTTCAGAGACGGTGCTCTCCCATGACGTTGATGCGCATACCCAGTGAGATCGGCTGATATACAAGCAACAGGATATTGGTTTTTTGCACGCAATCTAAGAATAGGAGCATTTTCTAAGTACGGCCAATTTTATAAGTACAAGGATGCATTAAAACCAGAATTTAAACCAGGATTAAACAAGGATTGCTACAGGAACCTGCAACTTTTCCTTTTCTTTTCCCCTTACAACCTCACAGCCTGCCACAGTCACTGACCGTGCTTTTCCTGTCCTCCATCATCTCAACCTCCATATTCCTGAAATTGATTGCCTATCCCCATACTCCTCTGCTGGGCAATGAGCTCTTCATCTCCCCCTGCATTTTACCCTCTCATCTGTCTGCTGCCACCAACCTGTTTCCCACTATCAATGCCTTCCTCACCAAACAGACCCAACCGACTTACTGTCTATCTTACGCCCACCTTTTAACCCTCTCACTGCTCCTCCTAGCTGCTGGGGACATATCCCCAAACCCAGGGCCCCCTCAGCACATTCCCACTATTGTATGTCTAGCTGCTAACAGACCTGTTTCTACAAACTCCCATGACCCTGCAAACTTAAAAAATATTCCCTTGAGCCCTCCTTCTCCTATCCCTCTCCCTGGAGCTCTCTGCAATGCACAGTCTGTATGCAACAAACTCTCCTACATACATGACCTCTTTATATCATGCATCTTCCTTGGTATGAAGGAAACCTGGCTGACGCCCTCTGACACAGTCTCTCCTGCTGCGCTCTCCTTTGGTGGTCTCCAACTTACTCATACCCCTCGCCCTGGCAACAAGCATGGCGGAGGTGTTGGCCTTCTCCTGTCAGACACCTTTTCCCCCCATCCCTGATACCTTCCTAAACCCTCCCCTCCTTGGGGTTCACTTGTCCGATCCTCCCCTCCAATCTCCAAGTGGCGGTCATCAAAACCGCCCGCCAGGCCCTGCCACCCCCCTTCCTTGCCAACTTGCCTCCTGGCTTCTCCACTTTTTTCCATGTACCCCCACTATCATAAGGGGATTTTAACCCCCCATCAAAAACCCCCCACTCTGCTGCCACAAACCCCTTCACTTCCTTTTCCTTTGGCCCCTTCCCCCAGGGACCTCTGGAGAAAACTCAAAAGAGGAAAAACCATTGACCTCGTCTTCACCCCCTCGCCCCCTATCTATTTCTTATCTCCACCCCTTTCTGCCCACAACTTGCTACCTTCTCCCCATCTCCACCCCCCTGCTTTTCCCTGTCTCACATCTAGTACACCCCCGCAAAAAACCAACAAAATTTAAACCCCCCGCACCCCTGACTCTTTTGCACCTCTCTACCATACCTCATTTGATGACCCTGACACACCACATTCTAAACACACAACTCCTCCACACCTTTGGTCCCCCCCTCTCAAAACCCCAACAAACCCCCCAAAATCAAAAACCCCCCGGGCACAAAGATTTCACAAAACCTTGAGGTAAGCTTCCAAAATTGCGAACGCCGGGGAAAAACCCCCGCTCCACCAACGACTTCACCATTTATACAAAACAACCCCTACATACATTTAAGTCTGCCTACCCCGCCAAACAGGAATTCACCAATCTCATATCCTCTCTTCTACAACCCAGACAACTTTTTCAACCTTAACGCTCTCCTCCTCCACCAACCTCCCCCCCCCTCTCTCCCTTTAGCGAACGATTTTTTGCCACTCATTCTTAAATAAAAACAACCCCATCCCAAAGCTTTACCCCAAATGTCCTCCACCTGGGGGACATACCCCAAACCCCCCCCAGCACATTTCCCCCTATTGTTGTCTAGCTCTAAAGACCCTTTTCTACAATTCCCTGCCCTGCAAACTTAAAAAAATATTCCCCCTTGCCTCCTTCCCCTTTCCCTCTCCTGGTGCTCTCTGGATAAGTTTTTGAAAACTTTAATTAATGCCCCCTTTATTTAAAGTAACTTTTCTTTTCCTTGGGCGCGGGAAACCCGGCTGACGCCCCCTACACAGTCTCTCCTCTGCCCTTCCTTTGGTGGGCCCAACTTCTCAACCCCCCGCCCCGGGAAAAAGCTGGGGGGGGGTGTTTCCCCTTTTCCCGTCAGACACCTTTTCCCCCACTCCCTCGATACCCTTTTCTCAACCCTCCCTTCCCTTTGAGGGGTTTATCTGTCCGCATTACTCCCCTCCCCAATTCCAAGTGGCGGGTTTACCCACCGCCGCCCTGCCACCGTCTCCTTGCCATTCGCTCCTGGTTCTCCCCTTTCTTTTCCCCTGATACCCCACATCAAAACGGGTGACTTTTAACCCCCCCATCAAAACCCCCACTCTCTGCACAAACTCCCCTTTACTCCCCTTCCTTTGGCCTCTCCCCGTGGGCCTCTGGAGCAACTCTAAAAAGGACACACACTTGACCTCTCTTCCCCCCCCCCCCCCCCCCCTTGCCCCCTATCTACTTTTTAACCCCACACCCATTTCGACCACAAACTTTCCCTTCTCCACCACTCCACCCCACCCCTTTTTCCCCTTTTCAATTAGTACACCCCCGCAGGAACCCACAAAACCTTAACCCTCGCACCGCTCTGACTCTCTTGCCCTCTCCTACCTTCCTCTTTGATGACCTACCAGAATTTCACCCACCAAACTCCCCAACTGTTTGGGGGCCCCCCCTCTCCCAAAACAACAAACCGCAAAATCAACAGTCAACCCTGGCACAACGACTTCACTAAACAGATGAGGTAAGCTTCCAGAATTGCTGAACGCCGCTGTAAGAAAACCCGCTCCACCAACGACTTCACCATATACAAACAATCACTACATACATTTAAGTCTGCACTCACTACCGCCAAACAGGATTACTTCACCAATCTCATATCCTCTCTGTCTCACAACCCAGACAACTTTTTCACACCTTAAACCTCTCCTCCGTCCACCAGCACCTCCTCCCCATCTCTCCTATCAGCGAACGATTTCGCCACTCATTTCTTAAATAAGATCAACCGCATCCGAGAAAGCTTCACCCCACTGTCCTCTTCGCCCACCTCCATCCTGCACAGTCCCCACGCCACCCTTCTACCTTCACCTTGCCCTTCCCCCCTAACTTGCTTCTCCCCTGTCAATCATGACAACTCTCCTTTCTACTCTCCAAATCCAACCTCACTACCTTAACCTTGATCCACTGCAATCCCACCTCATCCCTGACCTTAGTGCTTTATCATCCCCCGCCCTCACCCCCCTTTTCAATCTATCACTACCTCTGGTATCTTCTCTTCCTTTTTTAAACATGCCACCATCCCTGACCCTAAAAAACCCCATCTTTTGGGGCCCCCTCCTCTGTGCCCCAACTATCCCCCAAAAACCCACTGCCCCCCTTTTTGCCTCCAAAACTCCTTGAGCCCCCCGTCCATCTTAAAAATTTGTCCTCCCATTTTGCCCTCCAATTTTTTTCTTGCCCCACTGAAATCGGGTTTTTCTGATCCCATAACTCAAATGAAACCCCCAAAACCAAGGTTTCCCCAATGACCTATTAACCCCCAAAAGCCTCACTTTCCACTCCCGGATCCTTCTCCTCTTAAAATTATCCTCTGCCTTTGAAAAATGTCGCCCTTTTCCCCTCCTGCTACAAATCCTCTCCCCCCTTTGGGCCCATCATGGACTCGGCCCTTTCCTGGATCTCCTCGTACCTCACTAAAGCGAACTTTCCCAATTTTTCTCATTCTTCAACCACCCCCCCTCCTCTCGACCTCTCTCTTTTGGGTTTTGCCCCCCAGGGGCCCGTCTGGGCCCCTTACTTTTCTTTTGTTACACTTTTGGCCGGGGTTTCAGCTTTTGTATCACACGGCTTTAATACCACCTGTTTTTGTGATAAACCCCCAAACTCAAAAATCCCCGGCCCCGCCCATTAACTCTTTACGGTCCAAGATCCCAGTTTGTCTGTCGCCCATTTCCCCCTTTCTTCTCCCCCCGTCCCCTAAACTTAATGAGAGAAAACTGAATCATAAATCTTTCCCCCGTCCCATTTCCATCCCTCACCTGATTTTCTTTTTTTACAGTCAATGGACACACTTCACCGCCCCGAAAAGCCCGCTGCCTTGGGAAAAACCCTTGACTCCCTCTTTCCTTAAAAACCCCCCACACCCAAACCCTACCTCTGCCTCCCGCCTCCCCCTGAAAAATTTTTCATGAACCCGCTCATTCCCTTCAACCCTTACACTAAAAAAAATGTGGTCCTTTTGCCTCGTCGTTTCCCGCCTGACTACTTGCACTTTCCCTTTTTCTCTGGGGCCCTTTCCCTTTCCAGCCTCTTGCTCCCCTTCAACCCACCCTAAAACTCGTTGCCCGCCCTTATCCCCCTCTCCCTCGCTACCCCCCCTCCCTTTTCCCTTTGCCAATCCCTTCACTGGTTTCCCCATTACCCAGCGAATTCACTTCAAGTTCCCTAACCATGACCTTCCCAAAAGCTTTTTCTTTTAAACCCGGTTTTTAAACCTTTCGATACACCTTTTGTTTTTTTCTCCAGATTTTTTTCCCCTCTGAAATTTTCCGGTCTTCAATAAAACACTTCCCCTTTTTCCCCTGTTTTTTTTTTTTTGGGGGGCCCCTTTCACAAAACCCGGGCTCCAAGACTTCTCCCCGCTTCCCCCCACTCGGGAACTCATTTCCCCCAACCTTTCAGACTCTCTTCCACTTTCCCAGCTTCAAAAGCAACCGGGAAAAGCCCCTCTTTTCAAGATAGCCCTATAAACTATAGTACCCCTTCCCGTCACTTTCACCCTCCACCAAAAAAAGCCTGCCCCCACCTTCTGTTCTTTCCCCCTTTTCCCTTTTAGGGGTTGTTAAGTTTTACGGGGAGGGTTTTTTTCTTTTTCCCCCCCCCCTGGTTTTTCCAGTTGATTGGGCACAGGGCTGCAGCATTGAACTTGTTTGACTTAAAGTTGTTTGAAACCCCCTTTTTAAAGTAAAAGCGCCCTGGAATCAATTTGGGGCACTAAAATAAATGTTAATAATAATAAATTTTAAAGTTTTATGTGGTTTTCAATAATTGACAATATGGACGTACTTATTTGACAAACGAAAGGGAAGGTGGGACGAGAATGCCCCTTTGTGCATAAATTTAGCGTAGAGTTAGTGTGCATTTTTCATGGAAAGGAAAGGGTGAGGCACAAGAGGTCCTCCCTTTAAATGTTTTTAAGGCCACTAGCATCCATTAGATCTATTATGATTATCTGGACATCACTATAGACCTTCACTGCAGCATCTCCAAAATTTTTCCTTCCCCCGAGGGAAAAGATGTGGGAGTAGGGAAAAGTGTCAGAATGGAGACAAGGGACAAATATACTTCTGCCCATAAGGGACTAGTAGGGTCAGACAACAAGAGGTGCGGGCACCCTTTTCCCCGCCTGGTAGGAAGGGGGGGTAAAAGGTTTGAAAAAGGGTTTTTTACCTTTTGGGGTTGGTTTCCTTCCCCCCCTCTCTATCTACTGTATATCCTTTTCAGTATTGGAGGATTCCAAGTCACCACCTGTTCTGCATTGCGAAAGGTCATGTGAGTGGTACAAAACTATATTTATCAGTAAATATATATGTTTGAATCCCCACAAATATAGGTAAAGAAATTTTTGGGTGACCCTATCCTAATACTCAAAACGCTGTGTTTTTGGTCTATTTTGAAACCAAAAAAAAATCTTTTTATTCAAAATTTCGATGAAAAATTAAATGCAAAAACAGCAAAAAAGGACCTTTTTTAGGGCTTTAAAAAATTTTTGTTGTGTCTAATACTTAGGGCAACATGCATCCTTTGTGCAAAAAAGAATGTATGAACACACAATATTTGCCACAATAAGTACCTTTGTAATGTGCCAAAGACACTTTTTAGTGCGCCAAAGTTTAGGGGCGTTTTTGGGGGGTTCCCCACCACATTTTTAGAAGTAGGCACATTTATGATTCTTTGACACCAAAAATTTGGTGCAGAACCCGTTAGAAACAGCCAGAAGGTTAAAGGTAGTCTCCTGAGCCAGATTTTGGTATTTGGCATTTGACTGCGTTGTAGTATGACCCGAGAAAAAAAAAGGTTAATATGTCTTCTGGGAATTTTACCTACCTTAAAGCGATTTAGAACTGGCCGGTCAGCGCCAACAATCATACATGTCGCCGTTAGTGTAAAGTTGAGTGACGTTTAAATGTGTATCTAGTTTATAAATTTTTGTGCCCGGTAGATGAAAAAAAGTTTACACCTTCTATTAGTTTGCTTATTTTATGCCAATAATTGCATCAAAATATTGGCGCACTGCATAGCACGCTAATCCACGTCACCTATTCCCCAAAGGGTTAACCCAGTCTAAAAGTCTAAACACATAATAAAGCGGGGTTTTTAACATGTATGCCCTTTTTTTTGGTGCACTTTCGCCCGAATTTGGGCAGATGCCCTTAAAAAGTGGCCCACTGATATTTAAAAGGGGGTTTCCGTATTTACTAAATTAGATATGTCAGGAGATGTAAAAGGTTCTCTTTGGGTACGTCCACACGGCATACAGAAAATACTGGCTGGATTCTGATTTAGAATCTGACCAGTATTTAATAGTTTTTTGGGCCGTTTTATGGCTTGTTTTTGGATGTGGTTTTCGGATTCGTCTGTTCCACTAAACATTGGAACAATACATTTTCCTTGGTAAATCTGGCAGAAAAATATACATTTTCCAAGTTTTTTGAAAAACAGTAGATTTGAAGTCCGATGTCCGAAAATCCGAGCTGTGTATACTACAGTTTGGATAGTCTAGTGAAGTCTATGGGGATGGTTGATAGTCAGCTCTCAGATGGTTTCAAAATCCAAGAAACGACTGAAAATCCGACGGTTAAACCAATGCCGTGTAGGGCCTTTATCTGCTCATCTGGTATCTTTTTATTTTTACATTTTTTTAATTTCTTTTTGATGATCACTGTCTAGTGTCAAAAAAAAAAAAAATGGTTTTACAGTTTCTGGTATAACAACTTGTCTGAGAAAGAAAATGTATTTTCTCAAAATATTATTTAAAAGTTATTGCCTAATTTCTAGGCTCTCACTTTCTTCTTTAAGTAATTGCCATTATTTAATTAAGTCTATCTTAGTTGTTGTTTACATCTGGGAGGTGTTTTATCATCGTGATTACAGTACTACACCAACAATGTTGTTATTAATATTTTGCAGCATTATTTTATCCTTTACTTGTATTTTATACATTTGGTATCATTGTGTTATTTGTATTGCTTGTATATGATCAAATGAAGAAAATATTGATGCATTAAGGATTTTGCTTATTATTAGGCATTAGTCTGTCTATCTATCTATAACAAATATTAGAAGGACACCTTTCTTGTATATATTAGTGGCTTCTGTTCTGCCTCAATAACTAAGCTTTAAAGGAGTTGTCTCATTATGAGCTTTCAGCCTGTCAGTGAGCCTGGTAAGTTGAACTGAGGGGCGTGCTAGCTTGTCTGTCTCTTCTGCTCCCTCTCCCCCCCTCCCATCAGCACACAGGCAGCTACGTAACTTCTATACAGGGGGGGGAGGGGGTATGCTGCCAGAGTTCACCCTGTGTGTGCCTGCCTAGGTCTGTTGCAGGAGAGGGCTGATATATGAGTGTAGAGAGAAATGTGAAGTGGTGTGCTAATAACAGAGCAGAGAGGATGCAAGTGTTCCTATATCCCCTGCTTAGCTTACAAGTCTCCACATATCCAGCAACAACAAGGAAGTGTTACTATACTCAGGATGTCTCATTTAATACAGGGAGAGCATAAAGTATTCACATGCCTGATCTGTATTAGTATTATATAGTCACAGTTCCAAAAACACATCATGATTATAGTAACAGACAGGGTCACTGCTGTCACATCCATATGTGGTAGAGAGAGGAGGAAGGCAGGAAACACACAGGGTTAATCCAGGCAGCAAGGACATAGAAGCCAGAGCCCTCCCTCCTCCCCCCTCCACTACAGAAGCATTCTGTGCGGGAGGGGCTCTCTGCTCCGACCTGTCTTCAAAGACTGAGGAGTCATAAAGACCTGACAGCCAGTAAGATAAGGATCAACAGGTCGGTGGCTATAGAGATTTGAGGAGCTGATGCACTCCTGCTAACGGGGCTAGCTCAAAATCAGTAGGACATTTGTAATGAACATATATTGCAAAGCTGCTTGTTTTTTTAAAGATCTTTTAATTAAAAACCAATCATTGTAGCGAGACAACCCCTTTATGTGTGATCGTTCTGAGACAGCTCTTGGGACCACAGAAGTAATAGGAACACTGACACTGGAGCAGAAGATGTGAGTTTTTTGGAACTTTTGGATTCCGGACAAAAAGAGCCGAGTATTCTAGAAAGCAGGCATCAGAGACTGGGAACATTGGATTCTAGACAAACAGGTATAAGACACTGTGACCACGGTCTCCGGACCAAGGGAATACACAAATCAGGAACCATGGACTCCAGACCAGTAGATGGTACACACCAGGACCATTGGACTCCGGATCAACAGATGGCACACACCAGGAGCAGAGGACTATGGATAAGCAGGAGGCACACACAGGGAACAGTGGAGTCCGGATCAGCAGGCGGCAGACACCGGGAACAGCGGACTATGAACTAGCAGGAGGCACGCACTGGGAACAGAGGACTGTAGACCAGCAGGTGTCAGACACTGGAACCAGGAACTGAATTTGGGATTCTGGACCAGCTGGACACCAAGTACTGAGAATTCTGGAATAGCAAGGGGAGGCACTAGAAACACAGCAGACAAAACACCAAAGAACTTGGGACAGGGTGTCAGACAACTAGAGACATGTGGATGACAGACACCAGCAGACTCTGAACAGTATGTAAATACCAAGAGACTAAGAAAGGGATACAGGATTAGCAGGAGGGATGTGAAAACCAGCAGCACTGAACAAACCAGGACACCAGACATGGAACACAGGCATAAAATCCAAAAAGCTAAGTAATGGCGCATATCAGGAGACAGGCCACGGTCAGAAACAAGTCATCCTAAACAGGATATGGTCACAGAGATTAGGAACTAAAAAGACACTATTTGGCTCTGCACATCCAAAAACCTGTTTTGAAAAAAATAAGTATAGGTGCACACTGGCGTGGCAATAACATACATATACATTCCAAATGTCAGCGGCACACTATCAACTAAGAAAACATCAAAGGCATATAGGAATTTTTGAAAAATGCATTTCTGCTAAGGATACATGTAAATTTGGGGTTCTTAGTTCACAATTTTGATCAAAAGTGCTTAAGCTCACCTCCCGTTGTCGTCAAGGGGACCCCAGTACAGGTGAGTCCTAACACTAAAACGTTACCTCTCGTGGAGCCTGTTAAGACTTCCATATCTCAGTGAGTGAAAAGTATACTTATTTTTTTCAAAAAAGTTTTTTGGATGTGCAGAGCCAAATAGTGTCTTTTTAGTCTGTATGAGGAGTGGCTGCCTCATTGGCTTTTTGCACTCTACCCACGCCCACCTCCACAGGCTTTTAAATCAGTGCAGTGTGTTCAGTAGCTAGTCCTTTTCACTCCCTGAGATATGGAAGTCTGAACAGGCTTAGTTGATCGTGTGCTGCTGACATTTGGAATGTACAGAGATTAGGAACAGCAGAACACAGAGGACTAGAGCAGTACAGACGACTCTAGGGACCTATACAGATTCTTAGGCCCAGATTGTAGCTGGGTTTTATAACTGATTGGCAGGAGTGTTCAGAGCCAGGGAATTAACAGTTGCATTGTTAGGTGGATAAACAGAGTAGAAGCAACATACGAACCCTCAGGATCAAAAGATGTGTTGTTGTCAGAGAGGAGGCAGGGGACATTGCAGATAGTAAAATCTGTATACATGTACAGGTAATTGGAATTCATTACAGCTCATCAGCAGCGCGCCAGACTGACCACCACCCCCCCTGATAGGGGAGAAGCGTCATGACCCGGCACGCTGGAGCGCAGCGTTAGTGCGCCCGGCTGCTGGGGAGAGGAAGGAGGCGGGGCGGAAGTGACGGACGGTCTTAGGACCGCCCCTTCTGCACAAGGAGCAGTTGGCACGGCACAAGGCAGGTATCCCGCCGGACCTCCCTATTTGTGTTTTGGTTGACAGTTGGCGCGGCACGAGGCAGGAATCCCGCCCGGCCTCCCTATTTGTGTTTTGGTTGACAGCGGTTGTGGTTGGGTTTGGCAGTAGGTGGCAGTAGTCGGTGTTGGGTTTAGGTTGTCGCTGCCATGGCGGCCGTTGGGCGGCAGGGGTTCTTGGAGTTGGAAGAGGAGTTTGGCTGAGGGGATCATTCGGGGTATGACTCCCTCAGGTTTTGGAGAAATGTGGATTCGGCCTGGTGAAGGTGGGGCTCTTCCAGGCTGGTATCCCTGGAGAGCAAATTGGTTGAGCCATCTTGTATGGCTTTTGGATCTCCGAGCCAGTGGAAGTGCGGCTGGGGGTAGTGGTGTTTTTTCCCTTCGGGGATTTGGTCACCAGGTCAGTTTCGGCTCCAAGGACCACTGCCCCATAGGTTGGCTGGTGTACTTCGGTACTGGTTTAAATGGTTGTCTTGGTTTTGGTTGTTGGGTTATGGCGTTATCTGGTGGGCAGATAGCTGGGTTTAGAGAGTTATACATATATTATGGTAATCTTATGTATATGAGAAAGGTTATTTATATTATTTATGCAAAGTTATTTATGTTTGTATTTTTTTGATAAAACGGCTGCTGTGGCCAATTTAATCCAGCTGGTTGTTGGTGTCATTATTTGGGAAAGGGGGTCACGAGCCCCGAGTCACGAGTGGGAGGAGGATGGAAAAGGCGGAAAGAGGGTTAGTTGTGGCACTGAGTAAGCAATCAGTGTTGCACAGGGTCATGACCATATAAATGAGCATTCTGGTGTTTGACAATTTCATCCTGATGAAGCTTGGGTAGGCAATATGCATAGGGCACTTATACTTCTTCCCCCGAATAGCTTGACCGGCAGTGCAGCACATATGTACATATTATTTCCCCACCTTTATATTTATTATGGTTTGTGTTATATGTGTATTTTTTCTTCATATGTGGTAGTATATATTTTTATGCTTGCATGCCTTATTTTTATCACTTGTATATTTTCATATTGTTCTCAATATTTTCTCATCTATGTTGTTTTGATACTCATAGTTTGTCACTTACTTATTTTTGTACCTTGCAGTAATTTTTAAAGTGTTTTTAACTTTATTTACAGTAGTCTCCTGAGCAGTAAAGTTTTATTTCCCGTAGGCTCATGGCGCTTTGACACTTTTTTTCTTCGTTTGCTTTTAAAAATTTTGGGTTACTTTTTGTGTGTTGCACATTTGAGCTATCTGGTGGTGCCCATCATGTTTGTTTGTCTTCATGATTTCTTTATCTTTCTACTGCATTTTTTGGTTAATATAGTACAACACTACACGACTGGAGCACTAGCAAGAGTGAACTGATGGTACTAAGAATTTTCCATAATATATTTACATTGTATGTGCTGTCCCACCTAAGGCTCCCAACTGGGATCCATTTTTTTATGTGTTTTCAATGTTACAGTATCTCACAAAAGTGAGCACACCCGTCTCATTTTGTAAATATTGTATTATATATTTTCACGGAATAACACTGAAGATACAACATTTTGATACAATGCAGAGTAGTCAGTGTACATTGTAAACAGTGTAAATTTGGGGTGGACCTCAAAATAACTAACAGAAAAAAAACCCCGGAAATACTGGATGTTAGAGATTGCATCCTCCGCCTTCCTTTTAAGGATGCTTCCCAGATGCTCAATAGGGTTTAGGTCTGGAGACATGCTTGGCAAGCCCAGCAACTTTATCCTCATCTTCTTTAGCAAGGCAGTGGTCTTCTTGGAGGTGTGCTTGGGGTCATTATCATGTTGGAATTCTGCCTTTCAGTTTCCGAAGGGAGGGAATCATTTTCTGCTTCAGTATGTCACAGTGTATGTTGGCATCCATGGTTCACTCAATGAACTGTAGCTGCCCACAGCCAGCAGCACTTATGCAGCCCCAAACCATGACACTCCCACCACAAGGCTTGAAAGTAGGAAAGACACACTTGTCTTTGTACTCCTCACCATCTGAACCAAGTAAGTTTATCTTGGTCTCATCAGACCACACAACATGGTTCCAGTAATTCATGCCTTTAGTCTCCTTGTCTTAAGCAAACAACAGCCATACAGACTAATGTGATGCAGTGTGTGGCATATGGTCTGAGCACTGACAGGCTGATTCCCCCCACCCCTTTAATCCCTGCAGCAATGCTGGCAGCACTCATACGTCTATTTTAGAAAGACAATCTCTTGATATGACTTTTTTGTTTGACCATGGTGAGGCCTGTGGAGCTTGTCTTCTTTAGCCACTGGTCTTGGCCACCATGCTGCAGCTCAGTTTCAGGGTGTTGGTAATCTTTTTTTTAGATCCGATGACAGTTCTTTGCCATGAGGTGGCATTGTGAACTTCCAGTGACCAATATGAGAGAGTGTGAGAGTGATAAGACCAGTGCTCCCCATTCACATCTAAGACCTTGTAACACTAACGAGTCACATGACACTGTGGAGGGAAGATGGCAAATTGGGCACAATTTGTCTATTTTCACTTAGAGGTGTAGTCACTTTTGTGACATTGATATCTGTGTGTTGAGTTATTTTGAAGGCATGCCAAATTTACACTGTGATACAAGTTGTATACTGACTACTTTACATTGTATCAAAGTGTTATTTCTTCAGTGTTGTCCCTTAAAAAGATATAGTACAATATTTACAAAAATTTTAGGGGTCTTCTTGCTTTTGTGAGATACTATATATCTGTTGTATACAATATTTGATATGATATACTGCCAACCTGTGGCCACTGCTGTATATAGTTATTTAAGCCACTGATGATATAATTTCCCATGTGTCTTTGATTTTCTGTAACCCGTCCCATTCTGTGAGGTCACATCCTGTTATTCTGCTGTATCTCCAATTGACCAGACATGTTAGTCAGAGCTGGAGAACATAATTTGTTTTGGCCTCTATATGTCATTTCTGAGGTAAACCTAATAAAATACCAGAGGAATATCCACTGCATCTTTCTCACTGGATCTCTACATGGAACTAGTGAAGCTAGGGGAAAGAATATAGTGAGTTCACTATCTACCATTCGCTTGTACAGAGATAGCTGCGTACACTTATCAGGGACTTCTCTAATGTACCTCCGTGACAGAATGCAAGGCAGTTGTGCCAGAATTATGGCACAATTTGCACCAAAAACAAGCTTTTGGCCACATTTACCATGTTTTTTAGACAGTTTCAGGCGATTCTGCGCCTCATCCAACAAAGGGGGCATGACTTTGTAAAAGGGGCGTGGTTTAAATGTGACAAAACATGTGCCAGAATCTGCGAACAAATTCTGGCGTAAAAGTAAGCCAACTTAAAGATGGTACAAACTTAAACTAGACAGTTCTAACCTGCGCCAGATTTATCAATGCTGTGATAAATGAGGTGCATTCTAAGACTGTCTAGTCTAACTTTACACTGTCTAAAAGAAAGACACTATAGATAAATAAGCCCCATAGTCTACAAGCAAGCTAAGAGCTGTATACCATCTTAAACAGAATGTTGCTTCTCAACTACAGTGAGCTAAGCTGCAGTCTTGCCACTCGAACAGAAATGAACATACCCACAAAAGTGTCATGGGGGTTGACGCGGGGGCCGTCGCCCCCCGCGGCCGCCCCCCTTCCCACAGGGGGACCGGCGCAGGTGTCGCGGCTCCCTGCAACCATCCCCCTGCTGCCCGGTCCCTGGCGCCGACTCACTTACCCGTCCACGCTCCTGTGCACGCTGCTCCTGCCTGTCCCGACCGCCGCGCGCGTACCCACTGCTTAGGGCGCGCGCGCGACATCTGCTCTGGATTTAAAGGGCCAGCGCACCGTTAATTAGTTTATTGATGGCCGCTGGTCCTATATAAGGAATACGCCCCCAGCACTCTCTGCCAGTTTGTTGGTGTGCGTATCTTGTCTTGAGAGTGTTGGAAGTTCTGTCTGATTACCCGTGTACCAGTCCGTTCCGCTACGTTTCCTGACCTTGCCTGTTTGCCGCCTGCCCTGACTTTCTGCCCGTCTCTGACCACGAACCTCTGCCGCCTGTCCTGACCTCCTGCCTGTCCCCGTCTATGCCTCTGGTTTATGATTCTGTACCACGCAGTACCTTGGCTGCCATTGCTAGCAAGTCACGTCAGGGGTAGAGACCTGGTAGCCTCACACTGCAGCAAGTCCATCCCGCTTTGCGGCGGGCTCTGGTGAATACCGGGGGCTACTTAGACTCCGCTCCCTGGCGTGGCTTAACTATCATCACTTGCGGTGGTCCAGCGAATCCACCAAACCATTACAAAAAGGACCTGTGGATTCCTCTGTTGCTGGACCTAAGCAAATATATCTGTTTTCAAAAACTCAGATGTATAGGAAACAGAGTCCATGTTTATTGAAGAACAATTTGCACGGTCCAAACTGGCAATTAAACCATCACAGAAGATTAGAGAGAGCTATGAGACAACCAGTTCTATGGCAATCTAAATGACTTATGGGGAGGAGTTGAACACTATATAGCAGCTTTTCCATGCTATACAATGAGTTAACCACGAGTTTGAATTATCTGTCGCTTATGACCGCTTCCAGCGACTGTCTGCAAAGTACATCATGTCCCTTAATAACTCTTTGATGATGCTTCAGTAGAGCTCGCTGAGGGAGAGAGACTTCTCCAGAGAAAAGATGCCATAGTGCAAGATACCAAGGAAAAGGCAAACTCCACAACGCACGCTTGAAAAAAGTTGAGGGCAACATGTACGGGGCTGTATTCTGGTGTGCTTTTAGGCCAAAAACTGCCCTGCTCTCTAGATTTATAATCAGGGGCACTCCAAAATTAGGTGCATTATTGGGCACCCGCAGCACTTTGTAATGCGACTGAGACCCGGGAGCGTTCTGGAGGCGTGTTGCACCACAACTGTATGATTCTACACACTTATGATGGGAGGATGGTAAAACTGGGTGCATGGAACAAGTAAACCAAGTTAAAAGTGGTTTACCTGAGCCTGATTTGTCATTTTGGAGCTGGAAAGCGCCTAATCTATGACCCTCAGTAGAACAGGTTAATGAATTCAGGCGCTTTCTACACTACTAATGTGTGCAAAAAAAGTTGTTGTCTGTGCGCCAAAATACGTGTATGTCGCACTAAGCCACATCGATCAACTTCCTCTAAACGGACATCTTCATCTTCCAGATCATCTCGTTCCAGAAGGTCAGCATTGCATGACAAGCTTATAGAAATCTGTGCAGAAGCAGAAAAGGCTAGTATTAGAAGTTCCTTTGCTAAGAACATGTCACGGTTCACGCCGCAGTTCCTTGCCTTGGGCTGTCGGCGTGTCTTGCCTTCTTGTGCTTACCTGTCCTATCCTGTTCTGTTGCTTCCTGGGGTCCTGTGTGTGCTCTGTTCCTCTTAGGGTGCGCGCGCGCTGCAGTTTCCTGTCTTTTATAGGTTACTTGTCTCTGTCTACTTCCTCTTTACCTCTGACCCCTGCCTATAAGAGGAGGTTCCTGCCTCTGCTGTGGGTCAGTTCATTGCAGTCTGTTGCTGTCTCAGCTGCCTCCCATCTTGAGCTCCTGCCAGCATCTCAGGTCTGCTGTTGGAGACTTTAACCCCTGAGATGCTGGTGCAGGTTTTTGTCATCTGACCCTCCTGGCCGTCCGTCGTGTCTGTGTCTCCTGTATCCTGCCGTGTTCCTGTCCTGTATGCACTCTCCTGTTCCTGCCGTGTGCCCTGGTCTGTACCTGATGTGTTACTCGTCCAGTTCCTGCCGTATCCTGTGGTGCTATGTGTACGTTTAACCCCTGTATCCTGCTGTACATGTTCCTGTGTTCCTGTTTTCCACCGCCTGGTTTTCCTGTCTTGCACCCCGGCTGTCACACGCAGGTAGCCACGTCAGGGTAGCGACCTGGGGGTCCCGCAGCCAAGTGCATCCCACTTTGCAGCGGGCTCTGGTGAAGACCAGGGGCCCCTTAGACTCCGCTCCCTGGCGTGGTCCTCCAGCTACCACCTCGCCTGCGGTGATCACATAGGATCCACACCCGATGTCAGCGGTCGGCGCCTCGGCTTTACGTCTGTCGGCGCCGCACCGTTACAGTATGAACTGACCATGGATCCCGCCGGGGTGACCCTGCCCTCAGCCCTAGAGCGTCTGCAACCGTTGCCTACTCATGATCCAGCCCAGAGCTTCCGTTTGGCCTAGCTCATGGCCCAGCCCAGAGCTTCCGTTTGGCCTAGCTCATGGTCCACCCCAGAGCTTCCGTTTGGCCTAGCTCATGGTCCAGCCCAGAGCTTCCGTTTGGCCTACCTCATGGTCCAGCCCAGAGCTTCCGTTTGGCCTACCTCATGGTCCAGCCCAGAGCGTTCGTTTGGCCTAGCTCATGGTCCAGCCCAGAGCTTCCTTTGGCCTAGCTCATGGTCCAGCCAGAGCTTCCGTTTGGCCTAGCTCATGGTCCACCCAGAGCTTCCGTTTGGCCTAGCTCATGGTCCAGCCCAGAGCTTCCTTTTTGGCCTAGCTCATGGTCCAGCCCAGAGCTTCCGTTTGGCCGAGCTCATGGCCCAGCCCAGAGCTTCCGTTTGGCCTAGCTCATGGTCCAGCCCAGAGCTTCCGTTTGGCCTAGCTCATGGTCCAGCCCAGAGCTTCCGTTTGGCCTAGCTCATGGTCCAGCCCAGAGCTTCCGTTTGGCCTAGCTCATGGTCCAGCCCAGAGCTTCCGTTTGGCCTAGCTCATGGTCCAGCCCAGAGCACCCTGAGTCCCTGTGGCTTACGGTCTCGCCCAGAGCACCCTGAGTCCCCGTGGCTTACGGTCTCGCCCTGAGCCTTCTGAGTCCCCGTGGCTTACGGTCTCGCCCTGAGCCATCTGCGACCCCGTGGCTTACGGTCTCGCCCTGAGCCTTGAGTCCCGTGGTTTTACGGTCTCGCCCTGAGCCTCTGAGTCCCCCGTGGCTTACGGTCTCCCCCTGAGCCTTCTGAGTCCCCGTGGCTTACGGTCTCGCCCTGAGCCTTCTGAGTCCCCGTGGCTTTCGGTCGCGCCCTGAGCCTTCTGAGTCCCCGTGGCTTAGGGTCTCGCCCTGAGCCTTCTGAGGTCCCCGTGGCTTAGGTCTCGCCCTGAGCCTTCTGAGTCCCCGTGGCTTACGGTCTCGCCCTGAGCCTTCTGAGTCCCCGTGGCTTACGGTCTCACCCTGGGTTCCCCCCCCATTCTGGCTAGTGCCCCGTTTGTTTCCTCCCGTGCACTTCCTTATCTAGGTTTTTTCCTATACTGGCTATATTCAGCCCGTACCTTGGTTTTTGGGGTTGCCCCCGTGGAAGTTGCGGGCCCCTGACCTGTGTGAAACGCCATGTTTGTGATTTGGAGGGGGAGGAGGGGGCTTTGAGGGGGGGGGTACTGTCACGGTTCACGCCGCGGTTCCCTGCCTTGGGCCGTCGGCGTGTCGTGCCTTCCTGTGCTTACCTGTCCTGTCCTGTTCTGTTGCTTCCTGGGGTCCTGTGTGTGCTCTGTTCCTCTTAGGGCGCACGCGCTGCAGTTTCCTGTCTTTTATAGGTTACTTGTCTCTGTCTACTTCCTCTTTACCTGTAAGCGCTGCCTATAAGAGGATGGTGCTGCCTATGCTCTGGGTCAGTTCATTGCAGTCTGTTGCTGTCTGTGGTGCCTACCATCTTGAGCTCCTGCCAGCATCTCAGGTCTGCTGTTGGAGACTTTAACCCCTGAGATGCTGGTCCAGTGTCTTTGTCATCTGAGCTCCTGGCCGTCCGTCGTGTCTGTGTCTCCTGTATCCTGCCGTGTTCCTGTCCTGTATGCGCTCTCCTGTTCCTGCCGTGTTCCCTGGTCTGTACCTGATGTGTTACCCGTCCAGTTCCTGCCGTATCCTGTGGTGCTATGTGTACGTTTAACCCTCTGGTATCCTGCTGTACATGTTCCTGTACTCCACCGCCTGGATTCCTGTCTTGCAGCCCGGCTGTCACTGCAGGTAGCCACGTCAGGGGTAGCGACCTGGGGGTCCCGCAGCCAAGTCCAGGGGCCCCTTAGACTCCGCTCCCTGGCGTGGTCCTCCAGCTACCACCTTGCCTGCGGTGATCACAGAGGATCCACACCCGGATGTCAGCGGTCGGCGCCTCGGCATACGTCTGTCAGCGCCGCACCGTTACAGAACAGAGCAGAGATAAGGGCAAAAATGGCACAAAAGGAAGCAGAAATAGCACAAAAGAAAGCAAAAACTTCTCAATTGGAGGCAGAAGGCTAGCTAAATATTTTCCAAAGTTTTTGAATGAGCATTGGCCCCAAATATTGATCTACACTACTATATCCCAAGGGAAGTGGAAGACCCAGCGGACTTCTGACTACGCGTTAAAGCAATCATTGTCTGTAGTACCTGAAAACCTGTCTTGATACTCAAAACAGAAACGACTAAATTTAACATAGAAGTGACACTGCTAAACTACCACACAGATGTACCACACAGCAACAGATATTGCCTCCCACTGATGATAAGGTAATTGCCAGTATCCGGCCAACAGATCTTTCAGAGACCAATCTCCAGCTTAAATTGGTATGTTACATTGTTTTATCATGATATATCTCATCCTTATTAGCCCAATAATTTACATGCGCCAGAGGTACCACGACAGAATCTAGCAACAATTAGACATGTCGAACTTTGGCAGATATATGATACGCAGGGAGCTGATGAACATTTGTCTTTCAAAGTTTGAAAGCCATAGAGCCTGGAAATCGACCTTTCAAGCAGTAATCAATGATCTTAACCTCACTGCCAAGTAAGAAATTGACTTGCTTGTCAACTGGTTTGGCCCAGGAACGGCAGAACAGGTAAAGACATTTTTAGGGCCACATGTATGAACTGGTTTAGGACTAAAACTCCCTTTTTTGCCCATAGGTTACTATGGGCAAAAGAGTGAGTTTTAGATCTAAACAGTTTCATACATGTGGCCCTAATAGTTTATGCATGCCACTCAGAGGAAGGTCTTGAGTCAACATGAGAGACTTGAATAGACCTATGGCAGCTTTGAAGCTATAGAAAGTGCCTTATTTAAGAGAGACTTGAAGCATTCCCAAAGATTACTAGCAAGCACAACTGTAAGCTCCAATATCTGGGTGTCCTACTAAGGGAATTAGAATTGGTTAAAATGGACCCAGGTCTACATGCCTTACATAGAATTTGCCTACCATGATGTTACACTCCAGCATCTCTTGCCACAATCCAAAGAAAGGAAATCTACATCTTCTCAGATGCATCTACTGAGGCTGTAGCAGCTGTAACAGACTCTTGCAATAAAGTTCATGTTGGATTTCTATTCAGGAAACCAATTTTAGCTCCTAAGTCTGAGCATACCATCTATGGGCTTGAACTTTGTGGAACTGTACTAGCTGTAGAGATTTCATACTTTATAAAGTGTGAGATAGATATTCATGTAGATGACATTCAGTTTTACACAGACAGCAAGGATGATCTGGATGATATGTGCAACCAGTCAAACCCCTTCTGTGTTTGTCATAACTGACTTAAAAGTATTAAAAAGCCTCTAACTCTGATTAAGGGCCCCACATTTTTTTCCATCTCACATCAATCTGCAGTTGTGTCACGGCCCTCATCTGTTAGTCCCTTTTGCAATTTTTTATTATTATTTTATTATTATTTATTTTAAAGGGCCCCATTGATTCGGGGCGGGTACATTCGAGGGGGTTACATACAAACAAAAGTCAAACAATAAAAGTGAAAAATTAATAAAAGACATTGGCCGACAGAGGGAGAGAGGACCCCCCCCGCGAGGGCTTAAATTCATTTTGTTTGACAGGTCCAAAATTTTCTGCAAATGAGAGTAAAGAACTTCTGTTCAAGATGTTTCGTCTCCAAAAACCCGAAATGACCCAGAGATTTGCCCTGAAGTAAGTACCCTTTTCACCAAGTCCAAAAAGAGGTCTGAATTGGGCTGTTATTGCTTTGAACGCTTCTCCAAATGGCTCAAGACTGTACCATCACAAGGGCCAAGTTGGAGAAGTCAGTAAGGAATTCTCTTATTATTCCTGGCCATCACCATGTTACTACTCTGCCGATAGGACAGTATCAAGAATGGATTAAACACCAAAGCAGACTTTTCAATAAAGGTGCTTTAGGAGCTGTAGATCCATATCTCAAAATGTCTTGAGCTACTTCTTGAGAAATACTTTGCAGTCAAGCCAGAAGGAGCTTTCAAAGAACCTTCTATTGTCTTCTAACCACAGGACTCTATCAAGAACAGTTGCCTGCATTATGGACTAGGCATATTCGCCATTAGACTTTCCTGTCTATCCATTTCAGTTATTGTTGTATTTTGCTTGTTTGCATTTGCATTGCATCCAAAGTTTAGTCTTTTATATTCATATTTTACTGTGGTTATTGGTTAGTGTATTCACTTTATAATGTAGTCAAAATGAGCTGCCCACAGTTCTGCCAACTATTTTTAGTCTTCTGTAAAATATGAACAAATCCCTTTTTGGTTTTTATCTTCCCTTTTTGTCGCTTGGTCTGTACAGTCTTGTGATGGACAGGAAGTATCATACTGCAGTCAATGAAAAGGGTTTATATGCTTATGCCAGCAGCATACAAAACCAACTGAGGGCCCCTTTACAAGAAAAATATGAGATTCCATTGCTTCCCACCCCCCAGTAACTTCCCGAGTTTTCTCTTTACGTGGGGTCTCTCCTGTTTGGATGATAAAGAGGAACCCTGAACAAAAGGAGTTAACCTCTTAACATGGGAACATGTGTCATTTGTATTTTACCTCGGAGTGATCTAAGATAGAGAGGGGGTTTATAATATAATAGGGCAGTGAAGGGGTTATTGGTTATTTCCTTAGTGTTCTAGGGTTGTAAATGGGTCAATGATAATATCCCAGGATATGGCTGTAGACATTAACAAACACAGACACTACATTATCCGCTATCAACCTATCACAGAGTGGTTCATTCAATCAGACAAACATTGCGACTGGCTTATTGGGGTCAAGCAGTGTCTGCATACTCTACCACAGACCTGATGAGATAATGAACAGAGGAAGTACAATTTTAAATCTCTCTTACCGCCATAGTGCCCCAACCTCCCAGTCAGAGACATAACTTGAAGTTCCTGGGCCCCAAAGCAGAAAGAAAAATTGGTCCCCACAGCTACCATGTGTTATTTATAATACTGGTGTCTTACTATGTGGCAGGAGAGCTTTTGGTTTCCTCAAGCCGCAGGGCAGAGTAGTGACTGCTACCTCTGCACCCACTATAGCTATGCCCCTGCATCCAATGGAACCTTATGCAACTGAACAAACTCTATAGGATATATGTACTTATGAAAAAAGCTAGGCGAGATATAGCCTGGGATTTTTATGTAGCTCAGAAGTGTCACAGTTGCCTGTAAAACAGTGCTCTGAATGCTATTTTTGCACACAATCCCCAATTCCCATTTTTCTTAACCTTTTGGTGCTTTCTTACTAACTTAAGGCACGTGTGTCAAACCCAAGGACGGTGGCCCAAATCCAGCCTGTCATGTAATCTTAGACACAGCAAGCAGGAATGAATGAAGAAGACTGGCTCTCCAATTTTTCCAAAGGTGCACCCAGTCATTGGCAGAGGCATTAGCACAGGGAGTGGGCACTATTGTGGATTCAAAGCTCTGGCGTACACCTCCACACCGCTCTGTCAGCATCTCACAGGTGGTGGGACAGCTCTGAGAGCCCTACTCAGCACCCTCAAAGGCCCTCCACCTACCCCTGAGGACAACCATAATGCTGATGTGGCTCTAGGTGAAAATGAGTTTGACACCTCTGTCCTAAGTGATTCAAGTGAAGCAATTTAATACAAGTATATACATATATATATATACATTTACATGTAGATATTTATTGGCCATTTTGAATATACACACTTGCTAATCAGAGATTTTACTTTCAGATATTTGAAGTATGTGACTCTACTGACTCTCCAGCCTTATGTACACCTCAAAAACGAAACTAGAGCTATCACTTGTAATTCAAGTGGTTGTCACAATATAAAAGAACAGGGAACCACCCTACTATAGCAACAAAATTCCACCCTCTGCTGACCCAACTTCGTGCCCCTTACATAGTGCAACCACATTCCTTCTATATACAGGGAGGCCATGCACCTCCTCCCCTGGTATAGTAAAGACAAATGCCCTTCTATACACAGAGAATGCCTCATAATTGCCAATCACATGTTTCTGATATACAGAGCCTACCACATGCCTTCCATGGGTGCCCACCACATACCTACATACATCATAATGCCCACCACCCTCATAATTGCCATCTTCTGGAAGCACTGATTGTTTGTCCTTCAAAATTAAGTCTAGAATCCCAGACAGTCCTTAGCGGCGGGGTGGAATTGGGGGGGGGGTTAGTGAAGGTGGCCGCTAGGAGACCTATAGCTTATTAAGATTTTTCTTGGGATGGAGGAGACAGTGCACACAGTAAACGTTGCTTGTGTGTCTTTCATGATTATAGTGTTGTCATGCAACAACATATTAAAGTCCAAAGGTTAGGAGTATCTTTTACAAGTGATGCAGTTGTCTGTCTGTTATAACTGGTTTGGTAAAGGTTGTATAAGAAAGGCATAAAGAAAGAAGTAGGAAAAAGCTGTAATAGGGCGAGTACACTTAAAGTGTCTCATATTTCTCAATACATACAATAGAATAAGGAGGCTCACATTAGTATGTTGTATTGAAATAAGCACAATACAATTGTATTGTAAAGTCTATCAGAGCAGGGCTATAGTAACAGTATTATAGGCCCCCAGGCAAAGCTGTGCACTTGGCCCTGCCTACACAACCTCTCATTGGAATAAAAATGTGAGTAATTGATAAAATAAGCCTATTTATTGGTACCTCCAACAAAATCAGTGTTTTAACCCAAAAAAACATGCTGTAAACCAAAGATTAATCAATACAAACATTTGGACAATACAACACAAGCTTAAACTTAAAAAACAAAAAGTTCGGCATAAGAAAGGTACTTGGGGCGACTTATATGATACTTGTTGCAGACACGCCGTTCTAAATCATTATAAAGGAGTGTAGAATATGACAGAATGTATGAAAGTGTTATGCGCCAAACATTCTCTCAACTATGGTATGGATTTGTATGGCAGTTTCGTGCCAAACTTTGGCACATTCAAAAGTGTCATGTTTAGTGCAGACTGCTCCAAGTTTTGGCATACAACTATTCATACATCTGTTGGACAGGGGCTTTGCCAGTTTTCTGGCACAGCCCTGTTCATATATGTCGCCTTTATTTGGTAAATCATAATGATGGAGATGGTACAGGCAGACAGAAAAAAGTGCTAAAGGTTGTAATTGTTCTCCTCTATTGAGTTAGCACGAGACTTGAAAGTTGAGTTGGGTGATAGGAAAATTAGTAAATTCCGGTCTATGTGTAGATTAGCATAGAGCCATTTTGCTTATGGGGCCTCTGGGCAACTGCCCAGCATGCCCATGCATTAGGATGCCACCATATCAGAGATACGATAACTGCAAAAATTTCAGGGTCAAAATCTTATCAAAAAGGAAACCTCCTCAACAATGGTCTTCCAAAATATCCTACTATGACTTGCTTGATATGTACTTATTATTAACTCACCTTATTCAAAAAACACTGGAAACAGTGTCAAAACCCCAATCTGAATGCAATCCACTGTAATTAAAAACAAGTACAAAATATAAAATATATTAGATTTGTGATATGATTAACCAGGGCTTTATAAATGTGCAGAGTTGTTTTGTGTGGTAAGTTTTTTCCCCCTTACTTAAAAAAGGTCTTGAGAGCCCTGAAATGTATTGTAAAGTGAATTGGAATGATAAAGAACTACACAGAGCATACCCAGCTTGGATAATGTGGACGACCGGTACCGAGTGTCATGGTCCATGCTGCGGTCTCTGTTTTGGGCCATGGACATGGCCGTGTTCCTGTTCTTGTCCCTGCACCGTGGCCTCTGCTGCAGACGTACCTGTGTTCCTGTCGCAGATACGGTTTCTGTTGCGGTGCCGCTGTCACCGTGAACACTCCTGTCGCTGCTGCTCACCCACCTGTGGTGGCTGTGCGCCTTTTCCCATGCTGGCCATGCTGCTCCTCCATCTTGGCTGCTGTCCTATTTTCCTGTCTCTTTATAGAGGGTGGCAGCACATCTTGCACTCCTTTATTCCCACAGTGTACAGCAGGGTTGCCAATCCCCTTCCACCTGTGTGGTTATAAGCCTGCTTCTCCCCATACACCCTGCCTGATCCTTGTTATAATCTGTTGTTGCATGTAGTGGCTTGGTTTATGGTTGTTAGTGGTCTGGTGTGTGCTGGTTTGTTGGTTAGTCTCTATGCTGATTTCCATGTGTCTGTCTGTATCTTTGTCCGTGAGCTTCTGTGCCTGTGTTCTTGCCATGTTTATGCTTTAGTTCCTAGCTTAAGTCTCTGCTTGTCTCTTGTCCTGTTCTTGGTGTTGTGTCCAGTCAGTCTGTTTTGTACCTTGCCTTCCGTTTAACCTTCCTGTTTGGCATCCATTTTGTCCTGTGTTTGTCTGATCTGTACACTTAATCTGCTATATTTTTGTCCCTATCCTGTTGATGCCTAGCATTGGCACTTCTGGCCTGTCTGGTCAGCTGCCACTGCTGGGGACTGCTCTGAGGTTGGGAAAGCCATCCTTACCAGCTAAGTCTCTGTGAAGATGCTGACAGCCGCTTAGTTACGTCCCTTTGGAGCAAGCCTGGCCGTGTTCCAGTGGGTCCACTACCCGCTCACCCGTTACACCGAGGAGGTGTTGCTTTATTAAGAACTCTGGAATTCTATTATCTGACTGTTAAAGGGGATATTTCATAAGAGAACCTGTATATCCACAGAATCTTTATTGCTGCATGCCCAATCAGTCAGGAAAAATAACAGCTCACAGCACTAAAATTACTAAAATGGCAAATTCTAGAAACAAAAAGCAGATTGCTCCCCATACGTCCTGATTAGGGAGCGCCAGAGCAGCAGCACATCCCCCAACTTTGTAGATGGTTACAGAGGGACTTTTCTGGTTCAGTGTGTGACCTACATATTTTCCCATGCAGATCTATACAGGTCATGTATATATTGACACAAATTCATGTAAATATAGACTATGCTCCAAACTGCATAACATTGGATGCTGTTAGGAATCAGAGAGATGGGTTTTGAGGGTAAAATAGCAAGTTTCTTAAATCAAGTCAAAAAGAGGGACATTTACAAAGTAGAGACGGACATGGGGATTTGGGTCGAAAGTACCGTAGGGACTCTCTCCATAAGAAAGTGACACTTGGGAGGTATCGCGGGGGCAATCACTTTTGAGTTTTTTCGGATATACAGCTAAGGCATCTAGACACCCACCTAATACCAGTTCCTATTTTTCACTGTATCAGTGCGCCTCCATTTTAAGAATTTGTTCAGGGCCCCTAACAGTATCCCTGTTAATACTATCCTGATGGTGGCTTTGTATAGAATATACTGTATGTATGTATTTTTGGAGAAGACTCTCACAATCTTTTCTTGACCGTTACTATTTTTATGTCCCCTAGAATCAAGAAATCCAAAAATTTTAAAATCAGATTTGAATTTGGGGCCCGCTGTATAAATTTTTGGCTGAAACCACTTTGTTGCCCAATTCAATAGTCTAAAAATGAGGGGGGTGTTCGTTGGTTCTAGGGGCAAAAAAAGTGAGTTTTAGACCTAGACGATTTCATACTTTGGGGCCCCCCTATATTCCGCATGACGAACCAAACCCCCCCTCAGTTCGGGACACCACCCTTTAAATTACAGCATAGTACTACATATTGCAAAATTTCGGAAATGAAAAAAAAGCGGGAAAATTTTTAAAGTGGGGCCAGCGGTAAGCGGGCCCGGAAAAAATTTGCTACACCCATTTTTTTTTGGTTCCACCCCCTTTCCCACTCCCAGGCTGGAAGGACTGCCCTAACGCCAGTGACTCAGCCAGCTCCTGCTCCTCCACCTCCAATGTGCAGGCTTGCTTCCCAGCCCTTTTATTCTCTCTTGTGGCCTGCATGCTCTGTAAGAAGCGGGTAAGTGTCAGCTCTCCTGCCCAGAAGAGGTGTCTCTAAGCTTCAGTACAAATGATACGTAAGTGTCTGCTATGATAAAGCAATGATGTGATGCTAGACCTGTTTGTTTATCTGCATCTTTGGTTAACAGCTAGTGAGTTCACTTCTTGCACACAGCTTAGTGTAGAATACTTGCAGTGGCAGATCTCATTCTGCCTATTCTCACATGCAATAAACCTTTTTTGCTAAGTAAAAACTTAACAATTTTTTCATTTTTCTTCACCTTTTGACCAAGCTAATCTTACCGATATGATGATAAGCATTATAGAAAAATAGTACTATATACAAGTAGCAGTAAGGGGGCTTTCACATGGTGCATTTTTGGAGCGTCTTTTGATACATTTTTTCAGAAATGAACAGCATTAATTACTGTACATTTCTGCAAACAAAAAAAAAGCAAAACCCCAAAAAAGCACCAAAAACGCACCGTGTGAAAGCACCCTAATATGTAGCTCTCCCAGGCATGCTGAGATTTGTAGTGTCACTGCAAGGTGCCGGTCACAGATTGTGCAAAGTCGTTTCTAGGAATCATTAATTGATACATTTCAGAAAAACCTATAAAAGTATTGAGAACATTTTAAACGTTTTTTACACCACAGTTTTATAGCACATTAAGTTAAACTTTGCTACATCTGTAGTTTACTGATCTAAGTTCCAACCTGTAGCTGTTCAGCTGTTCAAAAATGAAATCTCCCAGCATGCTCTGACAGCCTGTGATATGTCTAAGAGGGTCTTAAGACTTAACAGAGCATGACAGGTGTTGTAGTTTTCCAGAAACTGAAGAGCCACAAGTTGGAGACCGCAGCCCCAAGGTTAGTAATGCTGTTAATGGAGTCACTCCTGTATATGGTGCCATCTTTCTAAATGCAAGACCTGGAGTGATTTTAAGGTACATTTCAATCCACATGGGGCTTTGTGCAGATTTCTTTTAGAAATACCTTACTTTAATCTGAAAATGCAGTGCTCTAAAATAAGTAATAATTAGGTTAATATTAAGTTTGTGATTTGCTATGCAAACAGTAAACTATAAATTATTTTAGTGATCATCTTGTGTTTAATCAAATATCCTTCTTTGAAGATGAAGTACATCACTTCTGTGATATCCCACATGATCTCTGACTAGAACAATGTACAGTATTGTTAGCTTTTTCTATGACCTGAAAGAACGCTGCTGCCCCCAGCTGGTCTCAAACTCTGGATTACATAGCAATCTTAACGGTTTTAATGTGTGTGCAAAGCCTTAAAAATAAAGGGATACTTTTGGAAGTAGAGACAGCCCTCACATAATTAACTTGCAAATTTTAAGGATTTATTGTAGCCAATATTTGTGCCTCAAAAATAGTAAGATGTGGCTCTAAAATGGGCCTACGATCTTATTGTCACGAACAGCTCTAATTATACACACCATTCTTAATATTACTACAGTATGTTATATACTGATTACAGTTAAATAATCAATTAATAATTATCCCTATATCTTCTACTGCCACTGTGTACACCCCCCTGGCAACTGAAATCTCTGGCCTGGCTATCTGTATCAGCTGTGCTTCAGTCACTGATCATGCACGTCTGATCATTATGATGTGTGTGTGTGTGTGTGTGTATATATATATATATATATATATATATACACACCCCTCATATTGATTGGTTTAAGAGCGACCACTGTATGTGGAAACCATTTTAAAAGGGTCGTCTCACTACAAGGATTGCTTTTTATGTTAAAGATCTTGCAAAAACAAGTCGCTTTGCAATATATGTTCATTAAGTGTCCTACCTGTTCTGAGCTATCCCCTCTTGTACGGGCTGCCTCAGATTCTCAGATCGATATAGCTACAGACCTGTTTACTCTCTCATAATAAGCTGCCAGCACTGGTTGCTATAGCTACAGACCTGGCTTCCACTGCAGCCTAGTAGAAGACAGTAAGCACGCCTCTGAACTCAAAATGAAACCAAGAAAACAGGACTGTAGTAAGATGAATTAATGTAGTGAGACAACCCCTTTAATGTGAAACCATAACTCTATGGGAAACCGTTAACTGGTTTCAAAATAAACTCCACCAGTAGATCCAGAAACAACTCAAATGGTAGGCCTCTAAAATAAACTCCATGTCTGGACTCTAGGCACACCAGTCCAACACTTACACAAAGTACTAAAAAAATTAAATGGTCCACACACCTGGTGCCCAAAGGAGCTGCTCATGCTGGCCCTTGTAAAGTGGAGTTGGATGCAGGCAGACCTTCCAGGAGGCTCGCATGACCCAGCTATGAAGGGAGAGGCATGACGTCACAGGTAGGGGCGAAGCTTAGTATCAGTTGCTGAATATGAGCATCGGAGGAGAGTATTTAGCGCTGGGACTTTGAACAGGTTTTTTTTCCATTGGTATGGATCTTTTCATTTTAGGTTAGTGTCATGGTGGCTGTAGGCGGCTGGGAAGGGCCTTGCAGTTGGTGAGAATTCTGGTGGTTGGGGGATATTAGTATTGGTTATGGTCCCCTAATTTATGTTACATTTGAATTGGTCTGGCGAATATGATGGCTTGTGCAGGTTGCGGTCCCTGTGAGTCGGTGATTAACTTTGCCACAAATCTGTGGTTTACGGTGCCTCTGAGCTGGTGGTAGTGGCTGGGGGCAAGGGGTTCTTAACGATGTTATTTTATCCTGGATTATTTTGTCAGATTTTTGAGCACCAAGGACATAATTATCCTTCGGGCTCATGTTATGGTTATTTAGATTCAAATATATGCATTTGTATAGTTTATTAATAAAATGGCTGCTGTGGCCAATTTAATCCAATCCTGTGTCTTGACTTAATTCTAATAAGGGAAGGGGGTTATTGACCAGAGCATTAGTTATGTGGGTGAAAGTTAAATGGGTAACATTGTAGTTGAGATGGGGTATGAACGAACACTGTCTCCAAAGCCAGGGTCAAGAGCAGTACAGGACATGTAGTACTGCACTGTACTGTAGAGAGGAGCTACTAGACTGCCAATCACTGCATGCACTTCTCTAGTACAGATGATTTATAAGTAAAATGTTCATAATCATTGGTTAGTTCAGTGTCTCGGACATTGTATCTTGAAATCACACTCAACATACAATATCCCAGAAACGACCATTCTATGTTGAAAATCATTGAGGTCATTGTATCTTGAGGGGTCATTATATATATATATATATATATATTATATATATATTATATATATATGTTATGTATTATATATATATATATATATATATATATTATATATATATATATATATATTACACACACACACATGCACAATGGATTGATGTGTAACTTAGCATTAATGAGTATGTGTCCTTGTTTGCAGTATGCACATGGTCATCAGTCTGGGGTCTCGACTAGTTTAAAATCTCAGCATATATTTGGAGCTCACATTTCTACCTTTGATGTTTGTCTTTGTTTAATGTCTGGCTACATTTCAATATATTTTTATAATTCTTTTTGGTAACAGAAAGAAGATGAAACCTGCGTATACATTGACTGTATATGTGATCTGCACTGTGTATGCCATCATGGTAACTATCATGGCTGAAAATCACTGTAAGGTCACAACAGAGAAAGCTGACTGCAGTCACTTGGAATTAAATACTATCCCTTCTGACCTTCCAACAACCATTAAGATTCTAGACCTTTCCCACAATCGACTGAAGACACTGCCCGTAGCCAACCTCTCCAGGTATGACCAACTTCAGCACTTGGATGTTGGGTATAATACTCTCCATATCCTTGAAACGACTTTATGTCATCAGCTGCCGTTGCTTAAACTACTAAATCTACAGCACAATGAATTTAGCAAGATTCCCGGAAAAACCTTCCTTACCTGCACAGGTCTTGTTGAGTTACGACTAAATTCTAATGGAATAAAAGAAATCAATGGGAACCCATTTGAAGGACTTCAGGTACTGCTTTTAAGGATCTTAGTCACAGTTTCAAAACAAATGTTGTTTTAAATGTGATTAAAATGATATTCTTCTTCTTGACAGAGCTTGCACATTCTTGATGTATCCCATAACAAAATGACATCTACAGCTTTAGGAGACAAAGAACAGCTATCAAACCTTGAGGAGCTGCTGTATTCTCATAATATGATCAAAGAACTGAAGAAAGAGGATTTCATGTTTCTTGGGAACAGTTCTGTGCAGAGGCTTGATCTGTCATCCAACCCTGTGAAAGTGGTAAGGTATTATATAGAGGGGGCAGGGTCGGGATGATGGGTAGGCAGAGATAGACAATCTCCTAGTGCGCTATCTCATATCTATTCAAGGAGTGGACACAAAGATGTATGGAGTGGATTCAGGAGCTGCTCCATACCGTGCAGGTGCCAGTTTTAGTCACAGTTGGCATGTGACTTTATTGGTGCTGATTCGAGCTATCCCAGCTGAGATAGATGAAGCTCTCATCAGCTGTGTACTGCAGATGCCTGTGCAATGTTAGTGA
This sequence comes from Phyllomedusa bahiana, assembly GCA_025379985.1. Classification (NCBI taxonomy): domain Eukaryota; kingdom Metazoa; phylum Chordata; class Amphibia; order Anura; family Hylidae; genus Phyllomedusa; species Phyllomedusa bahiana. The sequence goes on along the minus strand of JAODAL010012927.1, from coordinate 55,569 downwards.
AGCTGAAAGGAAACTAGAGGGATCACTACTCTGCATATATGTAAGGCTGAGCTGTGGGGCAGCTGGTCAGAGCATGGGTAGCTCAATGTTGTGAGCTGTTATTTCTTTTGCTGATCTTAAAAGGGTTTTCTCATTACATTAAATGGTCTTCAGAATAAGGGGACAGTAAAAAAACAGGCAACTTTGCAATTGGATGTGATTTGCAAAGCTGTGTTGTTTTCATAGTGTCCCTTATCTTTGTTTTGTGTAAACAGTGTTCCCCTGTGCCGGTTGGATCCCACCTCCTTGCATTTCATTGGTTGCCGGCTTTACTAATTTACATTGTGTCCGGCCCCTTGTCATATTCACGGGAGCGCGAATTGTCACGCATGCTCCGTGATGTCCACCTCCTGTGTGTTCCTCTGCACTGTGTATTGGTAGTAAAGCAATTGCGGGCATGTATAGTAGGCTGGAAGGTGTGACGGAGAAAGGAGATTCAATTGTCAATCCATGTGAATGAGGAGATGCAGCAGTGAGTGACGAGAGAGAGAGATTGCTCCTTTCACCGACAGGTTAGACGTATGCGTGCGGGGTTTGCTTCTTTCACTGAGAGAAATCAATAAGTGGTAGGTTAGATGTAAGCGTGCGGGGTTTGCTCCTTTCACTGACAGTGATCAGAGGTCCTGCAGCAGAGAGAGAGATCATGTGTAGTCCCATGTAAAAACAAACAGATAAAGTGTATTGTTTTGTTCTACCGATTTGTAGAGGTCAGAGGTGTAATAATCCGCAGGATATAACACGGTGTGTGTGAGAAAGAGAAAAATCACCCACCTTTCCCAGAGTCCTGAATGTCAAATGCCCATTCTAGTTGCAAAGTATGTAAAGAGAGCGAGAAATGTAGATATACACTATTGAGTTACACTTAGCTTTTGACTTCCAATGATTTCTTAGTCTCCGACAGCTGAGGATCTCTTCCTTCCCCCCGCTCACACAGAATGAATTCTCACGTGCACACTGAGGGGCGTGTCTGCAGAGAGAAGATACTCCCTGCTGGGAGGAGAAACACGCCCCTCCATTTCTCCTTAGCATCCAGTATAAACGGCTGCCAAATGATGAAACGATAAAACCCCTTTAAGTAATGGGGGCAGGGTTGCTGCCAGTTCAGTCCCTCTCCTTAATTAAATCACCCTAGCCTTGTCACAGCAAAAAAAGTGGGGTCACTCAGGAGATGAAAAATGGTGGGTAGCTGCACCCACAATCCACAGAGCTGTTGTACTTGGGGAGCAAAGCATGAGGAACTACAGTAGGTTTGTGGTGCATGCAGAGGAGTATTCTTTGACCATTTCCCAAGCTGCTGGCATCCTACAAGCATTTGATGTGTGCTACAATTGAGTAAATGCAAGGCCCTGGTGTGCTGTATTCTGTCTTCAGAAACAATAATTCCATGGTGTATAGTTAATTTCAGTAGGGTTCTGGCAGCTGGTGCAAATCAATAATATGGCAGCTGCTGACATGGAAATACTTAGAGGTTTATTGTCAGCATACACAGAGAGTGATCATACTGCTCTGCAGAATAATGATGACATGTCATTTATACTACACAATAAACTGTAGAAGAATGAAACCTCCAGAAAAAGATGGGTGTAATTGTTTTTTCCCATTCTACCTCTATGGGGGGAGAGCAGTGACCTCAGGTCAGAGACAGGCATTTGAATTTTCTGTGGAGGTGGTGGGGCGCCTTTTGCTCTGTTGGCCTATGGCACCAAAATGCCTTGTCCTGGTCTCTAGAGGGCGCATATAAAGATGTGAAGGGGGTCCTTAGCACAAAATTATATGGGGGCCCATTTTGGAGCTAGTTAACACTACCACACCTAGCAGGGACTGGTTCCCTTTTTCCCCATTACCTTTTCATGATCCTTGGTAATTCCTCTTACTCTTAATGTAGGAGCAGTAGAAAGGGCATCCAAGCACATGGCCTTACCTCCTATTAAAATAATAAGGCATGCAGCTGCCTATACTGAGCCCACTTTCTTATGTGGCTCCATAGTAGCTGTCTACTTTGCCTTTATGATCTCTAAGCTATTGTATGTGTCTATGTCATAAGTAGAAGGGTATTATTTTGGGGGATTCCTAAAATGTCTCCCATTAAATAGCATTTGTTATTTTAGGAAGCCAGCAATGGTTGGAAAAGATCAGGGAAGCTCATTAGTTCTTAATTTCACTAAACTTTTGACATGCCATAGTAAAACTCTGATTGGTCGGTGGATACCTGTGAAGAGCCTCACCATGGACTAAAGTGAGAGGCAGAAGTGCTCAAGTGAAAGCTGTGCCCTTTCATTTTTGCTTGGCTGTTCTCAGAAATCCAGGACAGAGGTTTATAGACTTTCTATAAACCTGTATACAACTTTATCCTAAATAGACTAAATAGGGTCAAGCAGAGATGATGAGAAACAAAGAGGCATATCACACAGCTGAGCACTTCTGTCCCTTCGTCTCAGCAACAGGTCAGGGTCCAAGCACATGACCTCCACTAATCAAAACTACTGATATGCTACTATGGCGTATCAAAAGTTTAATAAAAAGATAGTTACCTTTTAAAGGGGTATTCTCATCTCAGACATTCTACAGGATATGCCATAAATGTCTGATGCGTGCAAGTTCAACCTTTGGGAATATTCCTTTATGTTCTGATTTCATGAAATTTTTAGCAAATGTCAAAGTAAGGTTATCACTAAGCTAATGTATATACATTGTGATAAATTTATGATTCCATGTGCCCTAATTGGGAAATCTGTCCCAACATTTATTTGCACAATTAGTTTCTTACTGGCTTAAAAATGGTTCTGTTTTTTTGCAAAATGTTTAAAAAAGTCACATTTCATAAGTGTTAAAATCCTGGCCATGCAGCAAGTCCCATCCACTTTTCACTCTACTTTTATAAATTGAAGTGTATAGCGCGAGTGCCTCGAAATGGTGCAAATGGTAAATACATTTGTCTTACAGCAGATAAAAAAAATTATTTTGGGATGAAACACACTAAAAAGACCCAAATACATTGACTAAGCTATTCTGTTAAACTACATGAGGGCAATCTGCCATAAAATCAAAAAGATCTACTTCTACATTTTATGTCCTGATTAATTCCTGGTTTCACCATAAAAAAGAAACATATAAGTTACTTTCTTCTTTCTTTTTATTACTGAATTTATTTTTATGAGGAAATGAGATGAGGAAATTTGAGGAAGATTTAAATAAACTACAAATAGAAAATAGAGGTCCATTCGCAATAGCAGTCAGAGTACTGCTATCTGCTTTATTAGAGATGGAGCAGCACCAGTAATATTACACATTCCCAGCATGTAGACAATTCACATATGTTACAAATATACCAATTTACAGTCAATTAGGGGCAGATTTTTTACAGGTAGGGAATAAAAATATATATAATGATGCCAATCTGTAGCAAAGTAAAAAGGGAAAGATACTACAAAGCCAAATCATATTATTATGACCAGCTGCTAATATTTCGATTAACTGCAATGTGGACCATGGACAGCAGCTACAGTGACTCAGTAAGCTCCTTGTAGATTCTCACAGGTATCTGGAGCCATGCTTACTGCAGTGCATCCTACAGTTGCTGGAGGGTGCATGGGACAGGATTCATAGAGCAAACACAATGATCGAGAGGGCCCCACAAATGCTCAATTGGATTCAAGTCTGGGAAATTAGGGGGCAAGATAGTACTAGTGTCATGTCGCATTGTCTTACTAGAAGATCCAATCTGCCCTAGGGAAGACAATCGGCATGTATGAATGTTTGTGATCTGCAAGGATGGATTCATACCCAGATTGTTTGAGGGTGCCTTCCACATGGATGAGTGGCCCAGAGAATGCAACAAAAGCATTCCTCAGATCATAACACTGCCACCGTCTACCTGTGTTATTCCAGCAATGGTTGCAGGGTGTATGCTCTCTAATGTTTTTTGTCTGGCATACCAGTGGCCATTTTTTCAATGATCAGAAAATGTGACTCATCGGAGAAGGCAAGCCTGTATTAATAAGCAGCGCTCTAAAAGCAATATTACCGTTATAAAGCGTTAAAGCGTTTTCTGACCATGCAACTTTGGTAGCTGGGGTGCAGGTGCATTTACTTTGGTGCCCCTTACGCAGTAGGCTTCACTAAACTTTTCTTTTAGACACACTTCTGGTAGCCCCCTGGTTCATTTTGGCAGTGAGCTGCTCTACTGTAGAGTGACAATCCACCTTTGCGCACCTTCATAGTTGACGTCTATCCTCACATCAATGGCATGTAGTACTCTGCAGTTTCCATGTTGCTTATTAGCAATGGTGCCATTTTTCCACTTACCATACACTTTCACACAAACAGCTCACACACCACACAGTTTCAGAAATACTACCACCCTTGGCGCAAAAGCCAATAATCATCCCTTTTTGCAACATCTTATACACCTACCAAACCAGCTCATGACGTTACTTCCTTCTTGAGCTACATGCTGTCAACATCGAAAGTAGTAAGTGGTCACAATAACATGATTTAGCCATGTATTCACATCTTATTCAAAACTGGCATATGCTAACAAAAGAGACTGGAGCACAATAGCATAGATGTCTTTAATATCCAAATAAACATTATGGGCGACATGCATGAAATTTGGAATTAACACGCCAAATTTCATGCACGAATTAATGGCATAGAATGCGCCTGACGTATGAACCCGCTCTACAGCGGGTCATAAATCAGGTGCATTCTAGCGCTAGGGCGACATTGAAAGTGGTATACCTGTTCCAGCTGTAATGCGCCCAGAAACGGCACAGCAAAGCTACAAATCTTTAGCTTTGCTATGGTTCTAGCGCGCCCCACCTCCCGCAGGCGCTATGTAAGGCGCCCTGCAGTGGCGTGCAAGAGATTTAAACATGTATGAATGGGGCTGTGTCTGATATCGGGCTGTAAAGACGCCAGGTATCTGGCGCAGCTCTCTTCATACATGTTGCCCTGTCTTTTTAAACCAGAATTAGAATTCTTTTTAAGCCATTTCAGTTAAAAATATAGCAAATCTATATACTATTATGTCCCATTTTGTTCTTAGAAAACTCTGAAATTCCAAAATCCAAAAAGATAGTTTTGTTTCTTTGCCTTTAGTGGTTTCCATGTAAACGGTGAACGTACAAATTGAGGAATAACTCAAATAACTTCTCTTCAGACTAACTTCTTCAAATTTATTTTTGCCTTTTCTTCTGTAATATCTTGTAGAAGGATAACTTTCCATTTTAATGCCACCTAACTGTTCCCATATCTTATTCTCATCCACTTTCATGGACGTGATCACACTATATAACCTTACGTAAAACTATTTCTTTATTATGTGGTTTTACTGCTTTAAAAAGCAAATTGTTGGATATATGTGCTGACTTTCAACAAGGTGTTTTTTTTTTAGATACTAACCAATTTAAGGATTAATAACCAGGCCTAACCCCTTTTGTAAGTGAACGCTTGTCTCAAAGATTAAAAATTTCTTGTTTAAGTGTAAAATTCTTAAATTATTCATTGGATAGCTGGTATATGAATGGTGTATGCATGTTAGACCAGATGCAGTTTGAGGGCCCAGGTGAATAAACACATGGCCAGCTTCCTACTGAGAAAGAGGATCTAAGAACCTCTTTTATTGGATTGGTAGGACACGTATAAAATACACTATGCATGCCCCCATATCTACCCCCCAAAAAATAAATCAGATATCAGTGAATGGTGGGGTTATCACCAGTATTTGACTGATATGTATGGGGCCCACTAGTGGCATTAATTCTTAGGGCCCACCAGTGGAGTTGATTCTTAAGGCCCACCCTACAGCTACTGTACATGACTATTGCACTCTGCCTGTCTTTCTCTGCCTTTTTCCTTAAAAAGCAGCAACAGGGGCCTTACATTCCCAGGGGCCCATTATGCCCAAGAGTCTCTGTGGGCCAGTCTGAACCCTAGTTACTGCTCTAGAGACCTACATACCCAGCAGAATAGAAATGTTTTTTCATGTATGCATGGCAAGTTTTGAACACCAGCTTTATTATTATTATTATGATTATTATTATTACTATTCTTTATTTTAAAGCGCCATTGATTCCAGGGCACTGTACATTCGAGGGGGTTACATACATTACATAACGAGTACAGTGATAAGGGATAATGACAATTGGCATGACAGAGGGAGAGAGGACCCTACCCGCGAGGGCTTACAATCTACAAGGAGGGGGAAAGAGACAGGAGGTGAGGGGCAGACATGTCTGTGGAGGAAGTACAGTTATCCTGCAACTAAGAACTGGCTGTAATATGCTCTTTCCCCAAATCATTTCCACAGTACTATAGTTTAATAAAGTCCTTGCATGAAAGTACTAGTTTGGTTGTTTCCACGTCTGCAGACCTGTTAGATGGATGGAAAAGGCACTTAACTGCAGGTAGTCCCCGGGTTATGAACAGGATAAGGACTGTCGGTTTGTTCTTAAGTTGAACTTGTATGCTAGTCGGAACAAGTATATTTATTAAATGTCACTTCAGCTTTGGAAAGGTCGGGGAAGGTTTCACCTCACTTTGTCTCTCACATGGTGCTGTGGAATGCTGGCACATGTAGTTACACAGCTACTAGCTGAAACTGTCTGGAACATGGAACTTTCCATGTGCCAGCACATGGGAGAGCAGTGAGTTGATGAAGGCTTGCTATGTTCCAATGTTATTATGGGGCGTGACTCAGTGTGTGACATCAGCACGCTGGCCATGACACTAAGTCTCCGTTTGTAATTAGGAGACAGATGTAAGTCATAACATTGTAAGTCGGGAACTGCCTGTATATAAAAAGCTGACTTTCAATGACGTTAAACTTTACATTTCATTCATCTTCGCAGATTCAAGCTGACTGTTTTCAACAACTGACATATCTTCATACACTTATAATGGCCAACATGTCACTTGGGCCAAAGTTAACGGAGGATCTTTGCTCACAGTTGGCTGGCACGCAAATTAATGTTCTTATTCTGCTTAATTCTCAACTTACAAGAATATACAATACAACATTTAAAGGCCTCAACTTTACAAATTTAATAAGCCTGGATATTTCCAAAAACAGTTTGTCACAGATTGAAAATAATTCATTTATCTATTTGCATCATTTGAAAACTCTAAACTTTGAAGAAAATCAGATCAGTCATCTAACTTCCAGAGCTTTTAATGGTTTATCAAACGTGACATACTTGAATTTAAAAAAGTTTTTTAGCAATTCAAACAACCCTAAAATTGATGACTTATCATTCCAATGGCTCCCAAACCTGCAATACCTGAACATGGAACAAAATAAAAACCTGTATTTTTCTGAACATACTTTTACCGGTCTGACAAACTTATTGCATTTAAGCTTTGAGGGATGCACATTTCAAACTATTACAAATAAAACATTTTCATCTCTTTCAAACTCATCCCTGATAACACTAAATCTGACTAGAGTCGGACTAACTAAAATAGAATCTAGAGCTTTTTATGGCTTGAAACACCTTGAAATACTTGATTTAGGTGTTAACCAGATTGACCAATACCTAACTGGCCTGGAATTTGAAGGCCTTCACAGTATTAAACAGATATATCTTTCATATAACAAACATTTGACTATAATGAGTACTTCTTTTTGTAATATTCTAACCCTTGAAAAGTTAAATCTCAGGAAGACGGCCTTAACGTTTAAGAGCCCAACCAATTCTCCTTTTAAATGTTTATGCAACCTAACCCTTCTGGATCTTGGTAACAACAATATCGCTAACATAGAAGAAGATTTTTTTACTGGTCTTCATAATCTAAGAATTCTAAGTTTACAACACAACAATCTTGCTCGATTATGGAAAAAGGCCAATCCTGGTGGTCCTGTATTGTTTCTAAGAGGGCTCCGTAAACTGGAAATACTTGATTTACTTTCCAACGGCTTTGATGAGGTACCTGCTGAAGCTTTTAAGGGACTTTCAAATTTAAATATTTTAAACTTGGGGGAAAACAATGTTTACATATTGCCACCATCTTTATTTGAGGATCAAGGATCACTAGCTACACTGGACCTACATAAAAATCTAATAACGTCTGTTGAAGAAAGTACTTTTAAAAATGTTTTTCGTAACCTCAGTACTTTAAGTATGTCCAATAACCCATTTGATTGCACATGTGGAAGCATAGCTTGGTTTGCAAATTGGCTTAACACAACAAATACAAGTATTCCAGATCAGGACAAGCAGTATATCTGTAATACACCTACCAATTACCATGGAATCGATGTGAAGAAATTTGACAATGCACCCTGTAAAGACAAATGCTCCATTTAAGCCAATGTTTATACTCAGCTTTACTGTTACAAGTCTTCTGATGGTTTTGGTTTTGCTGCTACACTTCCAAGGCTGGATAATAAAGTTTTATTTTAATGTTTTAGAAAGCAAAATACTTGGCTTTAAAGAAATTGATCCAGGTATCAAAAACTTTGAATATGATGCTTATATAATTCATGCCAAGAAAGACGAGTCCTGGGTAGATCGATATTTGCTTCCTCTTGAAAAAGACGAGAGCTGCAAATTTAGATTCTGTTTTGAGGAACGAGATTTTGAAGCTGGAGTATCACATCTCCCTCTGATTGTCAACACTATCAAGAAAAGCAGAAAGATCATTTTTGTTATAACACATTTTTTCTTAAATGACCAGTGGTGCAGAAGGTAAGTGCTCTTTATAATACATTAATCATATAACTCGTTTACATAGAAGTGGTTACAAAGTGAAATTAGACATAGACACATCAGAAATGTGTTTATGCTGACTTTGATAAATATTGGCTGTGTCCCATGATTCATACTTAAAGGCTAATTACAGTATTTACAGATAGTATTTAGTAATGACCATAAAATTAACTTTAATAATCAAGGTATCTCAGGGATATTTCTCTTTGAAGGACCAGTGGTATGGATACCTATTGTTCAAGTACTGCCAGAGAAATAAGTTTCCATGCTACTGGTGTCTTCATTTGGATTGAGACCCTTCTCCCCACCACCACCTCCCCATATATACTATACAATCTCTCTAGTCAACCAGTATCCCACTATGGACTGACAAGGAACAAGAACCGTAAAACAACTGTTTACAAATGGGTGACTTTTGGAGGAGCCTCTCATTTGACTTATATGAGTTTGTATGCATTTTTTTCCTTGTACAGGAGCACACATTTTAAAATACTTCTTTTCCCATTGAGAATTGCCTAAAAAATAAGTCTCCAAGCCAGTGGTCTCTTCAGTGAAAATCATTACCCCTTCAAACTGCATCTAAGGCATCTCTTTAGCAAACTGTTACCCTGCTCTGTACTTATGAGGGGCAGGAACCATGAAGCAGCTGTCTATATATGTGAAAGTCAGAACTATTCAAATATAACTGTATTTATCCTAAACATTATGAAAAACATACATACAGAATTGGTTTCTTTTGTTGTTGTCTCACCTCTAAAAAATGTTTTTAGTTTCCCAGTGAATTATATGGTAAATTAAAAATTACCATTAACAACTTTCCGACACTGGACTTTACCGCTACGTTCTAGCAGGAAGTGCGTTACCGCAAATGGATGTATGGATACGTCCTGCACATTGTGCAGGCTCACAAGTGAACCCTACACAATCGTGACATGGGGCCAGCAGTATATAACCGCTGGCCCCATGCTGCATCACCCGTAAGTAAGCTGCAGCCGCGGGTGATTAACACTTAGCTGTCGCGATCTATCATGATTGAGACAGCTAAGGCACAGACGAAAGAAGGGAGCTCATTCTGCCTGCAATTGGTGCAGCATCGCCAGCCCCACTGCTATGTGAGTACCTGACAGCCCAGATGCTTTACCAAAGCATCTGGCCTGTCTAACGTCACCATGCCCCGTAGTGCATTGCGGGCATGGCCGGGCATGGTAAGTGACAGTTGTCATAGAGACCAGTAAAGAGCAGTTCTGCTCTGTACTGATCTCCATTGTCTCAGTGATCTGAAGATCACTGATACAAATCTCCTATCGGGGGAAAAGTGAAAGAAGGGGAAAAAGTAAAAATAAGTAAAACACAAAAAATAAAATAAAACCTTGTACACCCCCTTTTCCCTTTTACAAATGCCAATCGCCCCAAAAAAGATAAAAAATAAAAAATTATATTTAGTATTGCATAATCACCTTCCATATAAATCTGCCATATTAATTAATCCGCATGGTGAGTGGCGTAAAAAAAAATCTCATACAAATGCCAAAGTGGTGCCAATTAAAACATCTGTTCATCCTGCAAAAACAAAGCCCTTACACAGCTCTTCATACCGAAAAATAAATAAGTTATGGCTATCAGAAGACAGAAATGCATAAAAATTGTCTCAACCCAAGGACTAAAACTAACTTGTCACATATACTGCATGGTGAGTCCTGTTAAAAATAAAATGTAAAAACCCTACTAGAATTGCAGTATTTTCTTCACTCTGCCTCCCAAGAAAATGATTTAAAACCAATCAAAACGCTTTGTCCCTTCAAAAATGACACCAATAAAAACATCAATTCATCCCACAAAAAACAAGCCCCTACAGATCTCCGTAAACAGAAAACTAAAAATGTTATGGCTCTCAGATTACGGTGATGCAAAAAATTGTTTTCCTTTTTTAATAAAAGTCTTTTTATTGTGTAAAAGCACAAAAACCTCACAAAAACCATATTAAAAAAGTGATCAAGCATCATATGCACCCTTATAATGGCACCAATAAAAATGTCACCTAATCCCACGAAAAAGAAGCCTGTAATCAGCTCCATATACAGAAAAATAGAAAAGTTATGGCTAAAAGACTATGACGACATAAAAACGCAATATTTTTATAAACAAATTTCTATTATGTAAAAGTAATTAAACATAAAAAACAATATAAAATTTATTTTCTTGTAATCGTACAGACCCACATAGTAAAGTTATTATGTCATTTGTACTGCACAGCAAATTCTGTAGAATTGAAATCCAAAAAACAATGGCAGAACTGCATTCCCACCCACTTTCATGGCCCAATACTAAAAAAAACTATGGAGCAACTGTGCACCCAAAATGCACAATACACCCCTAGATGAGATCCATGAGGGTTGTTGAATCCAAAATGGGGTGACTTCTGGAAGGTTTCACCTGTTCTGGTACTTTAGGGGCTTTGCAAATGAAACATGGCCCCACCAAAATCTGCGCTCCAAAAGCCAAATAGCGCTCCTTACCTTATGCCCTGCCATGTGCCAGAACAGCAGTTTACACCCACATGTAGTGTATTGCCGAGCCTGGAAGAAATTGTTTAACAAAATTTGGGATACTTTTTTCCATGTAAAAATTAAGCTTTGTGAGCTAAAATTGCAGATTGTTGGAAAAAAATATATATTTTTATTTTCACAGCCTAACACTGTGGGGTCAGTATAGTCATTACACATTTTGATATATTCCTTAGGGTGTGTAGTTTCCAATATGGGGTCTTTTTAGCACCTGTGGGTGTCCACAAACATGAAATGGCGCATAAATAAAATTGTATTTAAAATGAGACCCCAAATTCCAGTAGGTGTTCCTCCTATTCTGAGGTTTGTGGTTGAGCCAAATAGCACACTAGGGCCACATATCGGATATCCCTAAAAATGGCAGAATCTGGGGAATCAATATTAAGTCCATGATATCTTGATATTTTTTCACAAATAAATAAGGAATGTTTGAACAAAAATTTCTTACTTAAAGCACAATGTGTAACGAGAAAACAATCTCTGAATCACATGGATAGGTAAAAGTGTCAAAAAGTTATTCTCACATAAAGTGAACATGCCAGATTTAAAAAATGGGGCTCTGTCAGAAAGGCCAAGATTGGCTGTGGCGGTAAGGGGTTATAGAGTGCAACTAGTCAAATCCAGAAAAAAAGCAAACACTTTTACAGGTATGTTATTGGAACATTATGGTTCACATGAATCTGGGATAAAAAAAAAAAAAAAAAGAAAGTCGCCCATAAATATAAATAATACTTATTTCTTTTAAATCAGCAAACATTTTAGGCAATTATGTCACTTAATATTCTAATTAAGCACTTAAAGCAGGTTTCCAGACCTTCCTGATAGTCTGTGGCGATAAAATGTGACTTCATGTTTTAAATAAAATGTATTGTTTTGTTTCCATAAGATTTAAGATTCAGCAAGCTGTCCAACAAGCCATTGAGCAGAGCCAGGACTCCATCATACTTCTATTCCTGGAGGATATTCCAGATTATAAACTAAACCACAGCATACATCTGAGAAGAGGAATGTTCAAGTCCCGGTGTATTCTAGAGTGGCCTGTTCAGAAAGAGAGGATAAATGCTTTCCAACAAAAACTAAAAATTGCTCTAGGGTCATCTAATATAGTAAAGTAAATATGGACTCCAGGTGCTCATGGATATGTCTGTCTAGCAAGTTTTGAAAAGAGTAAAGATATTGAAGCCTGTTGCTGAGAAGAGGGAGAATCAAGTCCCAGTGCATTGTAGAGTGGCCTGTTTGAAATGAGCAGGTAATGTTTTATTTTTTTACAGAATGTTTTGCAATCAAGCAATGTAGTTAAACACATTTGAATGTACATATTAGTTTTATATGTTAATGTTCTTTTTGTTAAAAATGGAAGAAAAACAAACTGCTTGTTCTGTATTTATTTATATTAGTGTTGATCAAATCGATATCTGTTCGTTTTGTGAGCAGTTTGTCTAAAATTGCTGCAGTATTTGTCCCAAATCCTAATAAAGTCTGAGGGAGGAAAATTCTGCATGCTAAAATACCAACAGCACACATACAGTATGCCTCCAAATTGCATATGAACACCACCACACATGTGGGGAACCCAACTCCTACCCTAACTCAACTCTATGGAAAAAACAAGGAAAAAAACGATGTCCATGTCACCAGAATCAGATGGTTTATCTGCAAAGTTCTGTTTGGAACCTCCATTGCAGATTGCATCTAAATAGATGGTACAAACAGCACAGCATGTGGCCTTATGATAGCACTGACATAGTGTTCAAAAGGTTTGTTTTCTGAGGACTTCAATTGCAAGACAGGTTGCATGACAGAGGTCTTTTTTTGCAAAATAAAAACAAAAAACTTAGGAGCTATAATTAGAGGTGCAAGTTTATTACATGTGCTTTTTGCATAGTATGAAAATTTAAGAATACCCTTCATATATAAAAGACCACACAGCAGTGTTCCTTGACAAAAAATACTCAGGCTGTATAGTACAGCCTATAGTCAGTTAAATTGCAATGAGAATTTTACAAGGCGCACACAGATATTAAAGATAGTAGTGCAGTGCAATTTGCCCAAAATTACTTTGGCTCAATAGTGGAGGTGCAAGTCTATTGCATGTAATTTTTGCACACAATACAAATGTTACAAGACCCATACAAATGTGAAGGACTACATAGCAGTGTGATTTGACAACAATAACTTAGGTTCAATAGTAGAGGAGCAGATCTGTCGCATATGCTTTTCCACACAATTAAAATTCTATAAGACCCACACAAATGTAGAGGACCACAAAGCAGTGTGATTTGACAAAAATTACCTAGGTCCCATGTTAAAGCTACAGGTCTATTGCATATGCTTTTTGAACACATTTAAAATTTAACAAGATCCACACAGCAGTGTCCAGTGCCAAGAATTACACGGGCCTCATTGCCCCCTGTGTGCTTTTTGCACACCATTAACATTTTTGAAGACCTACAAGGAGACCTTCTGTGTAGGAGAAAGGAGAAAGGGCACAGGTATATTGTAATGAAGAGAATAGGATTTGGCTATGATTACATACACTATCCATGTGGTATACATAATGGAGAGATTTATGAAATTGTTTAAATGAAGAGCTGTCTTTGTTTTCCATAACAGTCACAGTGCAGCCTTAATTTTTAAGGGTCCTCTTTAAGAATGATAGCTGTGCTGTTATTGGATGTTAGTGGCAGCGACCACTCTTTTTGGAGTTGTGACAGCAACAGCAATACCACCATAAACACGAGTGGGTGAGTATAATTTTATAAATTGCAAGAATCTGACAGAGGAGTGTGGAATTCATATGGTATCCAATCCTGGTTCACTCTGACAAAGGTCAGGCGATCCACAATGCCTTTGGACAGGTGGATATGTCTGTCGGTTATGATACCCCTGTACCCACGGACTTGGCCCTCTCCTGGATATCCTCCTAACTCACTGATCGGACACTCAGCGTTTCTCACTCTCGCTCCTCCTCGTCCCCCCGGCCTCTCTCTGTTGGTGTCCCCCAGGGGTCAGTCCTGGGCCCACTACTCTTTTCTATCTACACTTTTGGTCTGGGTCAGCTCATAGCTTCACACTACTTTCAATACCACCTGTATGCTGATGACACACAACTCTACATCTCTGGCCCAGATGTCACCTCTCTAATCTCCCGTATCCCTGACTGTCTTTCATCCATTTCCTCCTTCTTCTCCTCCCGTCTCCTAAAACTAAACGTGGGGAAAACTGAATTTATTATCTTCCCACCGTCCGACTCTATCCCTCTACCTGATCTCTCTATCACTGTCAATGGCTACACTCTCTCACCAGCACCACAGGTCCGCTGCCTTGGGATAACCTTTGACTCCAATCTATCCTTCAAACCGCACATCCAAACCATCACCTCCACCTGCCGCCTCCACAAAAATGCTTGTCCACGCCCCCGTCATCTCCCGCCTCGACTACTGCAACATCCTTCTCTGTGGCCTCCCATCCAGCAATCTCGCTCCCCTCCAAACCATCCTTAACTCTGCTGCCCGTCTGATTCACCTCTCTCCTCGCTACTCCTCTGCCTCTCCCCTCTGCCGTTTCTACATTGGCTACCCATTGCCCAGTGAATCCAGTTAAGCTAGCAACTTTGACCTACAAGGCTCTCCATAACCTCTCCCTTCATATATCTCTGCCTTATATCTCTAAATACCTCCCTCACGCAACCTCTGCTCCTCACAGGACCTTCTCCTCTGCTCTCCCCTTATCACCTCCTCACATAACCGTCTCCAAGACTTCTCTCGTGCTTCCCCCACATTCTGGAACTCACTGCCCCAACACCTCAGACTCTCCCCCTCTCTCACCGGCTTCAAACGTAACCTGAAAACCTACCTCTTCAGGATTGCCTCCAACCAACATTAACCGTGTTGCACTGCTCCGCCCCACAAACATGTTTGCCCCTCACCTTCTGTCTCTTCACCCCTTCCCTGTAGATTGTAAGCCTTCGCGGGCAGGGACCTCTCTCCCTCTGTACCAGTTGTTAGTCAATTATTGTTACTTCGTAATTGTTTGACCAATGTTATTTATGTACCCGCCTGATATGTACAGCGCCCTGGAATCAAGGGCGCTCCAAAATAAATGATAATAATAATAATAATAATACCCACTCTACACACTCTTTCAGATAACACACTAGCAGTAGGGCAGGCAAGCACATCTAGCACATGTTGTGCAAGGTCCAGCCAACAGTCCATCTTTGACAATCGGTAATCCACAGGGTCATCACTTGAAATGGTGTAGGGTAAAATCACTGTACGTCCTTATTCATAGGACGTACACAAGGAGGGCCTGTATTGAATTATCTTCTAGTCTCCAATCAACACTATCCTTGTAATATATATTAACAAACCACATGTCTCCACTATATTTATTTATAACTTTTTATCTACAATCTATAATAAAATTACAAAAAACTTTCTTTGAAATTACCATTCATACAGCAATATAGCAAATAGAAATCTATGATAATTCAAATTGAGTTGGATGTGCATTGGTACAAAGTTTTAGTCCATTTTATTCCAATGGATGCTGGCTGTCGCACATTCATGGCCAAACTGACCAGAGAGAAGTTTCAGAGGTTCCCACCTCCTTTCACAAGCATGGCCATCATACTCCAATGGATGTTGATGGCCCAGATTCCTCTGAGTAATGCTGTACAGTAATGTGATTCTGCTGCTTACTCCATCTGCAGACAATAGATGGGGTCTGTGATGGATGCCAGATTCTTTAAAAAGCCCTCCAACCCCTTTCCACTCTTCTCCCATCTTTCTTCCAAGAATGGAGACACCTGTCAAAGAGGACACCTCCGTTTCTCATCAAAACAATCCCTTTGCACTGCGGAGTTGGATAGTAGTGAGATGGAGTAGAGGTTTCCGAAAATAGTAACCCTCCTCCTGTGAAATTGTCTCCCTGCCCAAACAGCATCTATTCCAAAAAGCAGATATCAGGCATGATGTCATTGATTACTGTCTGATCAAAATTGACCATTTTTGTCGCTTCCTCAAAGGGGCTAAAATAGAACACACATCCTTAATCTGTAACCACTTCACATTGGGGAAGTCCCATACAGCTTCTGCTCTTCGCAAACAATGTCTGGTACTAAATGATAGCTCTCTGTTGCTGGCAGAGCCTATGAAACATATATAAAGTGGAATCCTAATGTATAAGGACATCAATAATGAGGTGGTTGGCAGGTAAGTGATATTGACGCTGCACATCCGCCAAATAAGAGGTGGCTGGGTGGGAATGGTGAAAGTGCAAGCCCAGTTTCCAGGCCTTTTCCTGCAGTGACTTGAATATTTCGCTAGGAAGCGTTGCACTACCAGGTTCATCACACTGGCCAGAAAAGTTACTTGTGTAAACTAAAGTTAGTTGTGTAACTTGTGTTGACTGGAGCAAAGTTTTGGCAGCAGGTTTGAACCGTGGTCACACACGACTGTGCCAGGCTTTGGTTTGTGTGGAGTCACATGCCAACCTGGGCCTACAGAGCCCTTGACCTGTGAGGCTGCACTCACCTAGGCAGATGAGCTTTAATACTGTGTGGCACAGTTTCCCTTGTAGAGAGCTAAATGGTTTGCAGCTTCTAGGAGCTCCCAATATTGTTGTTGACTCCTTAGAGGGTGTTGAAGAGAAAGAGGTGTAGGAGAAGGATTAGGAGGAGGGTGTACAGAAGAAAGATGATTAAATCTCCTGTAATTCTTGGTGGTAGCAAAGCATGGCAAGGTGCACTAATTGCTCCTTGATGCTTATTTTCTTTCAGATTTACCTAGGTGATCTATAATGATCTATGTTGCCCTTGTCTATACTTACTGGATCATGTATCCATGGTCAGGTGTACCCTGCCAGTATAGGCATTTTGCAATGACAGGGACATGTTCTTGGTCATATAGTGAAGCAGGGCAGGGACAGCTTCTGGGGAAAATAATGGTGAATGGGTATCTGGTACTGGAGAGGTGGCACAGGCCAGAAATTCATGGAATGTGGCGAATGTCCAATAGCCTGCAGGACAGCAATTGTAGTGCCAGCGGCTGTGTAGTACTTGCATTCAACCTTTTATGCTGAAAGTTGAGGTGCAACTTTCTCTGCCACTCTTAAAATTGGGGGAATGGAGTAGATTGCTATATTGTGGAGGGTTTTTCTGGTTTCACTCCTACTCCTTACTCCCTACTCCTGGCTGCAACACCCTGCCTCTTTTTACTGCTGAAGGTCAGAGGCTTAAGGTCCTGCCACTGGCTATCACCAAAATTGCATCCCCCACTCAGAGGTGACACAAGGTTCTGATGTTGCATAAACAATGAGGGATGGAAGAGGCGTTAGGAGAGGGAGTAGGGTGAGGCAGCTGCTCAGTACTTTGCCCCAGGAGCATTCTCTAAAGAGGTGGGGGGTGGATCTTTATATGATTGTTCATGCGGATGGTGCCCAGGCTGTTCAAGTTCTCACCTCATTTAAAGCACTGAACACAGATCTTGCAAATGACAAAACGTTTTTATGATCAAGTGTGGGTTCAAATAAGGCCAAGGTTACATAGGTCCCATGATCAGACATAGGGGTGGACCTGACACAGCGACTAGCCAATGGCATTGAGGCCCTTTTACTTTTGGACACCCAGCTTCCTGTCCTAGAAGGGCTCTGCTCTGCAACATCCTACTTTTCCTTAATCCCCTTTCCAACTCTATGAATCTCCATGACTTCACACCATGTTGGTTTCAGAAACTCATCATCTACCATCTCCTCCTCCGCTTTGTTTTCCTTCTCTTGGCATACATGTAACATACATTAAGCTCTGGGAGTTGGCACCTGTGTGTCTGGGGATCACCTGTAACACACTGACCACATGCACTGACCTATCCTGCTCTTCCTCTTCAAGTTATGATTTGGGCATCAGGATATACAATGACATGGTCATCTCTCTCTTCTTCTTTTGAGTTACCTGATAACATCTATGATATGGAATGCTGAACCCATTCTTCGGACGCATCCATGCACAATTACTTACAGTGTCTGGGGGATTGGGCATGGGCTGAAGAAGAGGGAGCCTGTTCATGACTAACCACTGTCTGGCCTCTTGGTGTCTTAGAGGCAGAGGAGGTGGTGGTTTTAGATGACCGTTGCTGTGTCATCCACTCTACAGCTTCTGTGTGTTGTGACTCTAATAGGCCATGTTCACACGGCTTAAAACTGGACGTATTTCAGTCCGTAATTACGCGCCGGAGTGCGCAAATTACGGGCTGAAAACGTCCCAGTCATTACGGTAATCCACAGTTCTCATAAAAAGAACTATGGATTACGTCTCCTCTCCCTGCTCGGCGATTGCGCCGAGGGGGGAGATGATTGACATGTGAATTACCAGCGGCGTATACAATACAAGTCTATGGGCCGGCGAGGTGCTGCACCCCGCACCGGCCCCCGCTCCCGCCCCCCGGCCTCACGGCGTAATTGCGGGTCGTAATTACGCCCTGCAAAAACACTGTGTGAACCTAGCCATAGATGAGCAACACCATGTTGAAGAAAATCACAGGCGTGCCTGACCTATTGCTAGCTGTGGAGCCATGGAGTTCAGACCTACAGAGCTGATTGAGGAGGCAATATTTAACATCCCCTACCACTTTGCTTTTGGCAAGATTAGTGCAGATTTTTCTTTTCTAGATCCAGTATGCATTAGTGTTTTAGGGTGGTACAAATCAGGTAATTCTATAGATGTTTTTGTATTGATTCACAGCAGTAATTTATATTTTTGGTAGTGGACAAAGCAGTGAATTATTATGGGGCTATATATGTGATCTATTTCACTGCATGCCTATACAATGGGACATAACCCAAGATTCCATTGGAGGTATACAACAGGAGTACTAAACAGCCTAGACTGCTAACAAGGTATTTAACTTAAAAAGCAGGAGACTGGATAGAGCTGCATCCAGGACTAGGTAAATGAATAATAAGGAAATGTCTATAAATTTATAAAAATAACATGTATATGGGGGATAGGAGAAAAAGCTGTTGGCTGACAGGTAACTGAAATGTAAAATACAACAAATGGGAACAGCACCAAAAATCCACAATGGGTTACAAAAGTCCCAATTGATGCACAGTCCGTCTGGAAGGTGTGTAAGCCTTCTACTCATCACCAATGTAGAACAAAATTGGAAAGTTTGGACGACAGCATCATAATGAATAAAAGCAGGAACTTGTTTATTCCATAAAGAGTAAACAAAGTGCAACATTTCAGCCCTTCACATTGTGGCCTTTCTCAAGCAGCATGCTGGTGAAGTGTATCACCAGCTTACGTTATGCTTCTTTCTGATAATAATCTTTGCGTTCACGGTTCTAATGTACACAGAATAGTTGTCTTTTTGGCACACTGGTACAAACTTATGTCAGTTACATCTAATAATTATACAGTTATATTCTACTATTGCCTGGAAATCTAGTCCTCACTGTTTATTAGCACGCTTAGGCTATGTCTACACAGCACGGTATTCTTGTTAGATTTTTGGTGGATTCAGTATTTAGAATCCACTGAAAATCTGATTGTTCCCTGTGCTACAGAGAGAGCGATAAAAAAATCTGTGATGTAGTCTACACAGTAATGTAATGTATTGCTCTTTTTGCAGTCGTGTGCAGCTGGTATTGGTGTGAGTGTGTGTATATATATATATATATATATATATATATATATATATATATATATATATATATATATATATATATATGTGCCGAAAACCTGCCAGTGGCACGCAGGTTTGCATAGTGTTTTTTCAGAAATGCTTTTTTGTGCAGAACCATACGTTGTATTTGGCGTTTATTGCTTTTAATCTATGTGGGGAGGAAGGGGTGCCTCCATTTTGGTTTTCTCCACCACGCCCACTTTCACAGGCTGTTATAAGAAGTGCGGCTTGCAGGTTTGGTGTTTTTTTATTTTCTTTCTCTCTGGATAATGGAGGTCGGTTGACCCAGTGAGAGGCCTGGATTTGGCTCTATTGAGAGGTAAAGATAGCGTAGGACTGCCCGACCTGAGATCACGATGTAAGTTCATGGGCAGCTTAAGCATTTTTTGATCAAAAATATGTGAACCAAGAATCTCAAAGTTTTTTCATGTATGGTAGTCTACATAGAACACATTTTTTATGATCGGTTTTGAAGTCCACAGGATTCCCATACATTCAATGTACAGTTCCGACAACAATTCCGAAAACCGACAGCGGTTTTTTTCACAAATCTGTGGCAAAAACCGCAGTCCAGCCACGGTCCAGCAATGCTAAAATGCCATTGGATTTTGGACAGCATTTTAACATTGCTGTGTAGACATAGCCTTATTGTCTTAATTTCACATTTTTAGATTTTCGACAAGTTGTGTTGTGACAAGATAATGATAATGTCCATGTAATGTTACAGATGTGGAAATGCTCCCTTTCAACTCAGTTCACATGAGACAGTTGAGGTTTACACAGGTGTGGTTTTGCATCAAAATGTACGTGTTTCATTTTCTCTTCTCCAAACCCTACACACATTTTGCTGCAAGAAGTTTTTCTATTTTCCACAGCAAAGCAAGGTAACACATTTGGAAATTCACAAAGTTAGACATTAGGCCTCAAATACGCTTATCCACAGTATATTTGGCCCTACCAGCTCTCCTAATATTTATGTTTTAGTGAATATTTTCATTCTTAATAAATAATAATTCTGGAACATCTCTTAGAATTGTGATTTTTCCTCTGTTATTCCTCCTATTAAGGAGTTGCCTGGGGTGCCACCCACCGTGGGGAGGAGGCGCCAGCGATTACTACCTCATTCTGCATGGCCCTTTTAAAATGGCTGCGCAGAGATAGCTGCTGCATACTGACTGTGCAGCTGCTTTTACAGGGAGAAGACAGGACGGTTTCTTATCATCCTTGCCTTCTTGATTAGATATACAGCACTCAATGAGCACTAGTTCCATGGAGTGTGATGCAAGGCTTTCATCACAAACCCTTCAACACTGGGTCTCTTAAGAGATCCCAGGAGCAGTGTGCCAGCGTAAGCAGCGTGATGATGTCATGCCACTTAAGCCAGAGCTGGAGGTGCAGTGAGGAAACATGAAGAGGTGAGTACCTTTTTTATTCTCTTTTTTGCTGTTTACAACTGCCTATTTACCTACAGGGAGCATATAACTCTTCCTAAGCGGTTATATATCTCTACCTATAGGGGACATATATCTCTACCTACAGGGGGCATAGGTCTACCTTCATGGGGCATATACCTACCTATAGGGGGCATATATCTCTACCTACAGGGACCCTATATATCTACCTACAGGGGCCCTATATCTAACTATGGGTTACCTATAAATCTACTTACAAGATGATTATATACTTACCTACGTACTAGGGGCTTATATACATACCTACAGGGGGCCATCTATACCTATCTACTCACTGGGGGGGGGTCTTTATTCCCACCTATAAGGGCCCTATATTCCTACCCACCTACATTTAGGTTTATTTATTTATTTCTTTATTATTATTTATTAATTTTATTTGGGAATTCAAAACAAGGCTAAAACTTGGTGCACAAATCAGAGCCCTATGGTCGTTTCGGGGGACTTTTATTGTTAAAGGCACAAGGGGCTCATTATTAATATTGGGGGTGTCTTCCTTTTCCCTCCAACAAAGAAAAATAAACTTAAATCAGGTATTTGTAGTGAGACAAAAAAATTCCACGTTTGGCTTCTGCAGGGATTTTGACCTAGGACCCTTATGTTGAAAGGCAAAAGTTCTAACCAATCAGCTACATGTTAGCTACTCACAGCTCTTTACATAAACAGACCTTTGTTTGACTAGAGTAAGCACACTGTGATGAAAGACATGATGTCAGCCTGCTGAGTCACAAGATATGCAGTTCAAACAAATCATACCCGCCCCCTTTTGAGCACACTGAAAGCTGAAGCTGGATAAACCAGGCATAACCCTGGCAACCCCTTTAAGCAAAACATGTTGAAAATAAAAAGCTTATTATTTTATTCTAACAGGGAGGATGCACAAAGTAATGTAACAACATTGCCCAAACAAAGGAGATGGTGCAGTGGATCAAGTCATAGGAAGGCATTTGGGAGAGCCTGTGTTACATGTAGTAGAAGAGGTTATTTCTCAGCATTATTCCATGGACATAAGCGTTGCTATTTATGTAAAAATAATGCAGAACCCTAGCTTTAATCCTGAACGATCCTTTTAAGACTATGTTTACATGATGACTTTTTCTGGTGCACAAATCTACAGTGAATCCATGGCAGAAATCTAGGGTGATGGATCTTGCTGCAGTTTCTGAAAGTTTGTGGACTGTTTAATGCAGCTATTTCACATCCTGTCTACCTGATCCAATTACAGATATGAAATCCACGTGGAAACCACACCAATAAATTAGTTTTTTTTTTTATCTGCAGATCGAAATCCGTACCATGAACGGAGAAATCCATGCCACAGTTTCAGATTTCCATTAACATATGATGGGACGTGGATTCATGGTGGAATACATGTAAACTTTGTCGCAGAATGCATGTGGATTCTGTAACTAATCTGAGTAATGGAAATAGCTGCCACAAGAGGTTGTTTAGATGCCTTTCTTGAAAAATATAATATCATAGGTTATGGTTAATTTATACCAGAGATAGGATCTTGCTCCGGGGATTATTCTGATGTCATATGTGGAGTTGGGAAGGAATTTTTATGGGACAATTGGCATCTGCCTTATAAAGGATTTTACCTTCCTCTGGATCAACACTGTAGGGATTTAGGTTGGACTCAATGGACCTGTGTCTTTTTCCAACCTAATCAACTATGTTGATATGTTATTATGTATACCTCAAAATTCTGCTTTTAGTTACAGGTATTTTTCTCATGATTTACCACATGTGACATACAATAATGATAACTATACTATCTTTTTCATTTGCTATTAAACTTATTACAAGCTAGATATTTTTTTTTGCAGCCCTATAGCCACCTCTAGTCTGTTCTTTCATAGGGTATTTTTATCTTCTCTTCATATATTTGATTACAGATAATCTGAATTGACACTGGTTTTAATTACTAATGAGTTAATATGTGATGATTTTTTAATTAGAGTGAATGGATTAACCTTCAAGTGATACCTACAGCTCAAATTCCCTTTTATTTCTTGGTGGCATTTTCTTTCTGTTATGGTGTATTCACACGTGCTTTGTACACGTGTGAGCTGCATCGTTCTCTGATGCATGTCACACGAGCAGTGGTAAAATTACACTAAGAGTGTATTCAGTGTTAGGACATGATGTGTTACCCAGTGAGTAATCCCTGAAGAGCCAGTACAGATGAGAACATATCAACTCACGTGGCTTGTACACCATCAACAGGGAGAAGTTGTTATGACTAGGCTCTATAGTTAACACTTTTGAACAGCTTGTAAATGGAAGAGTTAATATAAAATGTTGTTTTGGTAAGGAGAACTAGGTTTGGAACGCTTATTTCAAGTTATACATTTATTGGAAGAAGTGAGACTTTAGGCAGAGTTGGATATTGATGGCATTAAATGCCCCGTCAACATGTAGAGACTTCTTAAACAAACAATTGGTGGGTTGAAGAGCAGTTACAAAAAATCCAATGGGCATTGTTCTATAGTACGAACCTTGCCTCCCACAGAAGAAAAGCCATCCCCATTGGGCATGGAACATCAATGCTGTCTGGTGACATCTCCCATCATGCACTACAATCTACAGTGTATATCCTGCACACTTTGCTTTCTGTTTTGCGCAGATGTAAATTTAGCAGGAATCACTTTTTACATGTAGTATTTGGTGCAATCGATAAAGGATAAGTGATTAAGACTGTCAGAATACGTTCGTCTGGGCAGCCTTCTGTCCGTTTAGTGCAACGACCGGCGAGGGTTAATAGGTCTGGCCTGGGATCACACCCTGGGAGAGGCACTGCTCCTGAGCCAGGAGTAACAGCTCTGCAGCCTCTCCCAACAGAGGGCGTTTCTTTCAGGCCAATCAGAGGGTTCGAATACCGTACCAATCAGCTGGTGGGGCGGCGTCCGGGCAGACCTTTTAAACCTCCTTAGTTCCTCCTGGCTTTGCCTGTCAAAGGTTGGTCCCTTGGTGCTTCCCTGCTTTTCGTGTTTATTGTCGTCCTCCTGAATCTATGACCCCGGCTTGTTTCTTGATCTCGCTTGTTGCCTCCGATTTTGTACTGCGCTCCTGACTGTGTTTGGACCCCGGCTTGTTTCTGACCATGCGCTTTGCTTACATTTCTTGGCTTCTACAATTCCGCATCGTTACCGACCCAGACTGATTGACACTGTGTTTCCCTGACAGCCCTGCACTTAGCAGCATAGGGGCTGTCTTACAATTGGGGTCTGTCTTCATGGGCAGCACACCAAGTAGGCAGGGACAGTGGGCTGGGTGGCATTCAGGGCCCACTGCACCTCCTCGGATGTGACAAAGACCATATTAAACAACAATTTTATAACTTCTCATTAATCTTTCCAGTTATCATTAAGATTGGAAGCGCACAGTAGCACTGAGCCTTAAAGGGAACCTGTCAGATGGATTATGCTGCCCTATCTGAGAGTAGGATGTGATAGTGGGAAAGAAGCTGAGCTCTGTGATATATAGGGTTATATGATTTGGAACAGGAGTTCTGAGTAAAAAGCAGAGAATTAATCAAAATTAAAACTGAAATTACTTCTGACCTCACCCACATACAGTGATTGACAGTATGCACTGTACACACAATGATACAGGAGAAGCTGTCATTCACTGTATGTGGGTGGAGTAAGTCAGATGTTCACTGTGTCTTAAGGAATTTGGTCAGGATTTTCTCTGCTTTTTACTCAGAAATCCTTCTCCAAATCCTATAAACCCATATATCACAGAGTTCAGCTTTTCTCTCCTCTACCATATAACCTATATATATCCGAGCTCAGCTTCTCTTCCTCTGTCATATAACCCTATATATCACAGAGCTCAGCTTCTCTCCTCTATCATAGAAACCTATATATCACAGAGCTCAGCTTCTCTCCTCTATCATTTAACCCTATATATCACCGAGCTCAGCTTCTCTCCTCTATCATATAACCCTATATATAAGAGAGCTCAGCTTCTCTCCCTCTGTCACATCCTGCTTTCAGATAGGGCAGTATAAAGCCCCTGAATGGTTCCCTTTAAAGCAGGGAAATGCAAATAGATTATAGACAACTTTTAGATTCGCCACAGGTGTACATTGATGTTTTAGACACCTTCAAAGAAGATAACCATAGGTTTGGTGGCGATTAATTCCTTTTTCAGACTGGTAATACATCCGGCCATAGAGCACAGAATGTTCAAGCATTTCGGTAGGAAAAGGATATTGTTAATGATATGTCCGGTACAGACAAAAAATGGTTCATTACAAGGCTGCATCCTGCCACACTAACCTGGTTCAGAAGGAGCAAGCTAAACTGTGTCCACACTATTATTTTGTGAAGTATTTTGCTCTTCGTGTAAATTCAATCTAACTTAAAGCATAAAATAGAAAAAAATTATCTACCGTATTTTGCGGACTATAAGACGCACTTTATTTCCCCAAAATTTGGGGGGAAAATAGGGGTGCATCTACTAGTCCGAATATACTCTCAGGCCAGCAGGAGACTGGAGTGCCGTGATGCTGCAGTAAGCCGGGAGCCGGATTTGAAGGGTTAAACCCCGCCGCCGGCTCTCCGCAGCATCGCAGAACTCTAGTCTCCTGCCATCCCAAGAGCGTTAAATGTCGGCGGCAAGCGCTCGCTGTGGGCTGCATGTGCTCTGTGGGGTTCGGGCGGGCTAGGTGCCAGCAGCAAGTATGGCCAGCTCAATCCCTGTGCTTAACAAGTTACACATAATTGTCATCATCGTGTCTGTAAAAGTCCGATCTATTAAACTATATAATCATTTATCCCGGACATTGAACACCGAAGGTGGTCATTATATCCTGGGGGCAAAGTCTTTTCCAAAAAATAAGTCAGCCAAAAAATTTTTTTCCTATTACCTCTGGGGATGTTGGGGACAAAAAGGAAAAAAGTATGGATTGTCAAGGAACCTCAGGTGTGTTCTATATCACCTTTTTTGGTTATCTCAAAGGGATGCATTTCTTTAGCAAAACATAATATACCTTTCCAAGGGACATAAATAAAACAATATAGAATGCCATTTGTTTTGTCAGGTGGACATCATGTCATGGGATATCATGTACTTGTATGGTATTTTAATGCTGTAACAAATTGCAAAATCCTTTTTTTTTTTAAATTTAAGTGAATATTATAAAGTTATAATTAGAGATGGGCGAATTTCTCAAAAATTCGATTTGCCAACTGCGCCAAATATTCCGACAAAATCCGTTTCGTCCCGAATTACTTCGGGATGAATCACGTTAAAAAACAGCTATTTCCAGGCTGCAGAGAGCCTGTAGGCTGCTGTAGAACATTGTGCCATGCTTAAATATGCAATGCTGTGTTTTAGTATGACACGCACATGACTGCCGCCGCTCTTAAAATTGTTTTCACCCCAAAAAAACCGGGGGGCCCACCCCGGGGGCAAAACGCCCAAAAAACTAAAGGGGGGGAATTTGAAAGGCCGATAAAGTAAAGGGAAAGGTGCCAGCGGGAAAAAAAAACAACTAGGGCAAAGGGACCTATGTAGGGGTAAAAAGAACACAGTAGTATTTTTACTGGGCCCCCCGCCTCAATCGCAGCACAGTAAGGGAATGTTTGGCAATACCCAAACACGGGGGAGGGGAAATCTAAGGGGCCCCGTTTTTCCCACCAACCCCATTTGCAAAGCGGGATGGTTTTGGGCTGCGGGGGGATTCTACCGGGATAACCCCTGATTAAAAAATTTTGTTTTTGGGGTTTGGGCACCGAGGTATAGCGGGGTACAAAAAAAAAGGGAAAAAACTCGGAGTCGGGGACAAGCATAAGGCGGGAAACGGGCCGGCAAGGACCCGGGCAAAGGACGAGGCAAGGGGTACCGTACACGTTTTATGACAACAGGCTCAAGGAGGGGGAGGAGGCAGGGGGGTTTTTTTTCCCCTGTCTGAATTTGGGAAAATACTAACACATTATTAAAAACTGAAAGCTCATCCAAACCATTTTTGAAACATTTTCTTTTGCTTCAAAATTCCAGTTTTGTACAAATTTCCCCCATCACAAATTTGGCCCCGAATGAAAAAAAAAAAGCACCTAAAAAAACCCCTTTATTTGGGGCCCTTCCTTCAATTCCGTACGTTTACCAAATTGGTGTCACACAAAAACGGGTTTAAAACCCCAACCATGTTTATATTTTCAAAATAAACTTTTTAAAACTTTTTTAAAGGTATTAAAAAAAAGGGCAAAGGAGGTAAATTCCCCTTGGGCCAAAAAATTTTTTTTTGGGAACTTTGCAAACGACAAAGGGGGAGGATTACCTAAAGTATTTTGGTTTTCCCCCTCCCTCTCAGCACGGGAAAAAAGGGCTCACTTTTTGGACCGGAAAGCGGGGGTCCAAGAGGGTGGAAAAGCCAAAGTCCCCCCCTTTCCCCGATGGGACTATTTGGCTGTCACTGCCAGGAAAAACACATCTGCCCCCATGAGCCAAGTGATTCTGGGGGGTTTCCCTTTGCCTCCATCTCCACTGTATACGGCCCTTGTTTTGGGGGGGGTTTTGGGGGACAGGGGCAAAAAGACAGAGTGGGGGGGGCGACGGGCACAGCAGATTTCAGAATTGGAAACAAAAACGCTTGTGGGGGGGTCACGGCAGCAGCCACAGCGGGCATGGGGCCCGACAGGGCACAATGAGAAATTTTGGAGGTAAAGGGGCAGCCCCAAAAGCAGCAGTATGGGGGTCGGGAGAGGGGCAAAGGGAAAGAGTGGGGAGGTAAAGGGCAGCAGCCAAAACAGCACCCAAAAAGGCAGAGAGTGGCAAAATTTACAGGGTGTGGAGGTGACCAAAGAAAAAATAACAGCAGCACCCAAGCATGAGGCAGAGATTTGGCACAATAAAATTTCTGGTTGGGCAAAAACGGGAGAAGGCCACCCCCGGGGCACAATGACAGAGTGTGGAGGTCACGGAGCAGCAAGACCAGGGAATTTTCAGAGGGGCCCCAAAAAGCCCACGGGTGTGGAGGTGACCGCAGCAGTAACAACCCATTAGCACAGCACACAAGAGGGGCCAAACAATGAAAAAATTTGGGGATTCACGGCAGCAGCCACAGCACAGAAAAGGGGTTTCAGAGAGTGGCCCAATGACAGGGTATGGAGGGACCGCAGCAGCAACAAAGCAGCAGCAGCAAAATGAGGCAGAGGGGGGCAAAAAGGAAAAAAGTGGGGAGGTAAACGGCACCAGCAAACAGCACCGGCAGCATGAGGTCAAAGAGTGGCACAATGACAGATTTTTTGGGGGGGGGTTTGGAAAAACCCAAACCCCCGGGGTAAAGATGGTGGAAAGGCAAAATGGAGAAACTGGCAGCAGATGTGTGGCATAAAGGCGGGTGGGGGAAACCCAAATATTTGGCTGGGGCCCAGGTTTTTTGAATTCGGGACAAATTTTTCTCAAAGTTTGGGGGAGGGCGCTTGGCGGGATGTAATCTATGCCAAAGGCTTTGGGTTTTGGGGAAAACCCGGGCCCCGACCCAAAACCCTGATTCATCTTGACAAAGGTCACCCTTTCCACTTTTCCCGGGTGGACAAGGGGGTTTCCCCTTTGGGGGTAACGATTGCCCCTGCCGCACTGAACACCACTCTAAATTCCAAACACTACGGGGTCGGGCGGACAGCTTTTTTCCCACTGAAAATTGGGCAAGTTGCGACCCCCACATCCCATTTGGCTCCCCGGGTTAGTCCCAGCGGAACTTCAAAACTGGGGTGCAGGGGTTTTTTCCAAGTAGGCCCCCCACCTGTGGTTCAGGGCTGCCCATTCTCTGCTGCTGGAAACTGCCCTCCCCTTCACTGGGCGGGTGAAGGAAGCGCTCTTTCCCGTACCCCCGGGTTTAGGTTGCTGCTACCTACCCCCCCCCCAACCCTTCCCCCCGCGGGTCCCCGGCGTGGCCCGTGACGCTGGGGAAACCCCCCGGGTCGGGCCCTGTCAGACGAGGGAACCATTGCTGAACAAAGAGGGCCAACTGACAAAGGGGGTTTTTTTCTATAGTATTTGAGTTTTTTTCCCCCTCCCCAGCAGCGGGGAAAAAAAGGCCCCCCCCCCTTTTTTGGGAAACCGGAAACGGGGGCCCAAGAGTGTGAAGAGCCAGAAGCCCTTCCCCTCTGCCGAGGGGTAACTATTCGGCGTCACTAGCCAGGCAAATCAGCATACTGCCAAGGGCCCCTCACAAGTGACTCCCGAGGGGCTCCCTGCCCCCTCCCACTGTATACTGCCATGGTCTTTCGGTTTATTTTGCCTCAACTTCCTCACTCCATCTACCTCCCCCCCAGCTTTTCCTGCTCCTCTGCTCCTGTCACCTGGGAAAAAAAAACCACTCAATTTTACCGGGCAAAAGCTTGTCTCCAATATCCCTTCCCCCCCTCCTCCTCCTCCAGTTCAGGGCCCCACGGGCCCCATGTGGCCGCGAGATGGGTCCCATGTCTCCATTCCCCCGCCGAAACGATTTTTTTTACATCTGTTTCCCGGACCAAAACCCGTGGAATACCTTAAATTTAACCTTAGTCCTGGCGACTGACAAATAACGTGGCCTCCTCAAAAGGCCTCAGCAAACGGCAGGTTGGGCACCCCAAGGGGCTGGGCCACTGGCTTACATCAAATTTTCACAGGGGAGTAAATCCCGGGCCCCCAGGGGTCATCAAAGGAAAACGTTAATGGGCCTTTTTTCTGTTCATACATTCGTCCAACATGTGCAGGTGGAATTTCCCAAAGGGTGGAAAAAATCGCAAAATCCGCCCTGTGTTTTGGGGAGGACAATTTTGCCACTTCCCAAATCGAGGGGGGGGTGCCGGGGTTTGTAGGAATAATGAAAATGCAAGCAAAAGTTTTCCCGGCTATTTTTTAAATCTTTGAAGATCGGAGGAAAACTTCGGGAAACCTTTTTTTCAACCCGTTGAACACATGCGCCATGCAGGGCACATGGACCCAACCCTCCCCTTTGGGGCAAGGGGCCCGGGCACCATTTCCCCCAAATTTCCCCCTCACCATGGGTTTTCCAAATTTGGCAGTTGGCGGGAGAAAACCAACATCGATTTCTTGCTGCAAAGACGCGGAGCAGTTCCCCCCCTGTTTTTGAAATTCGTTCGCCGAGGCAAGCCAGGTGTGAAAATGGGATGACAAACCGGCTGTTCCCTACACAATGGGTATAAAGGACATACTTGGGAGGCTTAGAAGGTGGTGGGGTGGGGGAGGGGGGCGACATTGGCGCAGGAAACAACAGTTTGACCCCAAAATTTTGGGGGAGAAGGGCCCCCTTCCCTTTTCCCAAATTTTTTGGGGGGGCGGGCCCAAAAAGGCCCCAAAACCCCCAATTGGGGGGGAAAGGAAAATGGACTGGGCCCTTTACCAAAGTTACAAAGCTCCACACGTCCGCCTGCCGTGCACCTTGAAACAAACTGAATAACTCAAATTTGGCCCACCTTTATGTTCTACAAAAAAATTTTTGAAGGGCTGGTACTGCCCCTTTTTGGAAAAAAAAAAATGGGTTGGGGCTTTTCCACCCGCTCGGCACAGGCCAATTTGTTTTCCCGAAAAGGACAGATTCCACCATTTTGGGGGAAAGGGGAGGAAATGCAGTAAACCCAAAAACTTTGGGCAGGAGCACGGTTTAATTTCCCCCACCTTAGGTGGTTTTACGCAAAACTGTTTTTCTCTTTGCAACCGCCTCGTTGAACCCACTGCTGGCAAACCCGAGTACGATGGGGCAGGACAACTGGACCGGGGGGAAGATGGCAAAAAGAAACAGCTCCCTTTTCAAGGTGGTTTGGAGGGCCTTTACCCGGCTTTCAATGGGATGCATGCCCCCCTGGGCGCTGCTGCGCTTTTTGGGTTCCCGGGGGCTATGGACCACCACATCGACAACACTTCTCCCAGGCCCACCGGGTGATGATGCTGGGTTGTTGACCCCATGGCCGGGTGCCAACGTTTGGGGTCCCCTGGCCATCTTCACAATTTTTGCCCACAGATTCTAAAACATAAACCCCTGGTTCGGCCCCCTCCCCCGGGGTCCTTTTGCAAAAAACTGCCACATCGCTGAGTAACGATTTTTAAACCGGGCCCAAAACCCCCCACTGATTTACTACTACAGGGCCCCTGCCTCCCGCGCGACCCCTGTGCCACTACTTTCTTGGACCTGCAAGCGGTTTTTCAAACCCCTTGGGGCCAAAATTGGCTCCCCCACCCCCAACCCCACGCTGCAAAAACCCCGTGACTCACCCCCACACAACCCACTTTCTGGGTGTGGCCCCGCCTTAAAGGCAAGGGTACGCCCTCCCTTTTCCTGACCCATAATTAAACCCTTGCTTATCCCCCCCCGGCTCCCCAAACACGGGCGGCTAAAATCATCATCGATTTTTTGTTTTATCTTTACGCTGTCCTCCTCAATGGTCTTTGGGATGCAGAGGGTGACCCCTCCCCCAACATGACCTCACAAAACCACTTCCACACCATACTTTGCCGCCTACTGCAAAACCCGGGGGTGTCGGCCCCCAAATTCTTCGCTGCCAAGTAGCTGCTGACTGTCCCTCAAATTGTTATCACCCCCGCTGTATAAATGGGCGTGAGGCCCAGACCCCAAGTAATCTCTGGCTGAGGGAACCGGGTGGGACAGAGGCGGGGTTTAGGACAAGGGGAGGGCTGCGACCCCCCTCCCCGGGGGGATGCCAACTAAGGGTTTTTGTTCCCCGACGTTCCCAAACCCACTCTTTGGCCCCGGGGTTGGGCAGTAAAAACTGGGAGGAAAATGGAAGACCTAATCAACCCAATCAAGAATCCTTGGGTTTGGGTCCACAACAAAAGGCCCCCTAGTTTACACCGGGGATTTTTGGCCTCACCGAGTGACCCCTGCGCGATGTTCCCCTTTCGGGGCTGCAAACCCCCGGGGTTTCTCCCCCCGGAAAAAATTGGGGCCACTGGGCCCCTCACTGTAAAAAAGCCCCCCACCTTTTTGTCTTACAAACGTTTGTTCAAAAAATTTTACCGACCTTATAAAAGAAGATATCTGTATAAAGAAAAAATTTCCCAAACCCGGGATTTAAAACCCCAAAAAAACCCCCAAACAGGCTTGGGGGGAACCCTTGGATAAATTTTGCGCAAAAAAAAGAGCAGGGAAAAAAATTTAAATGGGATGTTGGGGTGGGTTTAAAAAGCCATTTATTTTTTCTGACTACAAAAAACAGAAACACGCTTAAAATTTAAACCCTTTGGGGTTAAATTATGGCAACAAATCACCCGGAAAAATTTTCCTTTGTCTTTGGTGTTAAAAACACGTTTCTTTTACTGTACAAAAAGCACAAACCCCCCCTTAAAATTTAACCCCTTTATATAAATTTGGGGGACAAAAGAAATGAGCACAAAAAAAAAAAAATGGTATGTGGCGTGAAAAAACGCTGTTTCTTTTACTGAATACAAAAGCAAAAACAGGCTTAGATAACCCTTGGATATTCAATGTGCTCCAGAACTGAACAGATGGCATTAAAATGTATATGGACGCACACTGGACTTCAATTACAATACCCCACAAACTGAATCAAAATTATAACGGAAGAGGAGCAGTCTCTGATAAAAGCTGTGACACCACCCAAAAATCGCTGTTAAAAACTAATTTCTTTTGTGTGAGATCTCGGCTGCAGCAGCTGCAGCAGCTACAGCAGGGCCCAGTGAGAGCGGTGTGAGCTGCCCGCGTCGCGTCCGGACTTATATAGTGCGGTGACGTCACAGAATCCCGCCGATCTGTGATTGGCTTCATCTCTGCACATGTCATGTAGGCTACTCCTTTCTTCCTCCCAGAGTTCTTTGCCCCATGTAACGCCATGTGCTTGCGGTCATTTTATCAATTAAAAAGACGCTTCGTTCCCGTGAATCACCCCAAACTTCGACTTCGTTCAGAATCGAAGTTTTCCTGAAATTCTAAACGAAGTCCACTTCATTAGAATCAATTCGCCCATCTCTAGTTATGTTTTGTGTGTTAATACACTTTTTAGAAAGTATGCTACTGTTATCTCAGGTATGTTATGTTTTGACACTTTATTTAATTGTTATTGCCAATTTTACCCAAAACAATGTGATCACTCCTTTCTATATAAAGTAGGAACTTGTGAACTTGTCTTAGTGTTGTCACCATTCCTGTTACTCAATGGTCACTTAAAAAAAAAGGAAAGCCACAGAGCCTGATACATCAGAGAGCCTGTGAAACAGAATTAGTGGCTGCATATTGTTTGGAGCATCATTATAACCCCTGCAATTTACAACAAATAGTTGTCCTATGGCTAAGCTAAAGACTTACATAGAAAGATGCAGAGAGAAGGGGAACATCTCTCCTTATGGAGAGCACCAGTTAAGGTGTGTAGTGTTTTGATTGCCTTTTAGCCCACTACTAAGCATCTGCATATCACAAGGCATTACGGGATAGGATCTGGATTGCTCTCTGCGACCTCTGTAGGTTGTAACAAATCCTCAATTTACTTCTGATTCACTGAATCTTTGAGAAGCAAAAAGGAATAATTGTCAAGCCAATATTGCTCATCTACATACGCCGTTTCAGGGTTTTGCCCCTCATCAGTGTAGAGCAGAGCGATATTGGCTTGACTGGTGGGAGGCAATGAGTGGCTTAGAGAAGGGGAACATCTCTCCTTATGGAGAACACCAGTTTAGGTGTTTTAAAATGTTTTGATTTCCTTTTAGCCCACTACCTAAGCATTGCATATCACAAGGCATTACGGGAAAGGAGCTGGAAAGCTCACTGGGGCCCTCTGTAGGTTGTAACAAATCCTCAATTTACTTCTGATTCACTGAATCTTTGAGAAGCAAAAAGGAATAATTGTCAAGCCAATATTGCTCATCTACATACGCCTGTAGATGCAGATGCAGATGCTTAGTAGTGGGCTTAAAAGGCAATCAAAACACTACACCCCCTTTAAATGGTGCTCTCCATAAGGAAGATGTTCCCTTCTCTCAGCCACTCATTGCCTCCCACCAGTCAAGCCAATATCGCTCTGCTCTACACTGATGAGGGGCAAAACCCCGAAACGGCGTATGTAGATGAGCAATATTGGCTTGACAATTATTCCTTTTTGCTTCTCAAAGATTCAGTGAATAAGAAGTAAATTGCAGATTTGTTACAACCTACAGAGGGCGTAGTGAGCTTTCCAGCTCCTTTCCCATAATGCCTTGTGATATATAGAAAGATGCAGACAGATTGAGAGAAAGAAAGTGTGTTGCAGGAAGAAGAGAACGTGACGAATGGGTCAAAGTGAAGCTGTATGGTAACCAGAGTCTAAAATTATATGCCTATCCTTTCAAGTGGGAACAGTGCATTAAGCACATACAGTTTTAGGTGTAATTACAACCAGGTTCAAGTGTGTACTGTTATTTCAGTTACAGGTATACTTCAACTCTTTAAGGTGAAAACCCAATTACAAAGGCTTCAGATAAATGTTTTGTCAAAACCCACATTCCGGCTGAAAAAAACCAAAACATAACTTTACTTCCCAACTTTATAACGGTGTATAGAAACATAGTTAATGACGAAAAAACCTTACCCTGAAAACCCCATTTAAAAAGGGCAGTCTTAGCTGTTGAGTGTCTCTTTTAACATAGTGGTAGTCCCGTATAAACTTTTGAAATCTTGTGGAATGCGCTCCGTGCCGCCCTCAGGACCGACGTTTTGGAAGGACCCCCCCTTCCTTCCAAGTTGTTGTAAGGCAAAAAGTGATCCCTTTTAAACCCTGCATAAATCGCACAGGTGTGTAGTTTCTCTTTTTATCTTAAAAACAAAGCAAAAATATAAATCATAAAAAAATAGTACTAGGGATGGGAACAGAGGAAAAAAGGGAGAAATCTACGTAGTAACCTAATTACAGTAGCAACGAGGTTAGGGATTCATTTTAACCCCTTGGGCGCAATGGTTTCCCTTTGTTGCAATGTATCGGGGATGGGGTCTCTTTTTGAGCCCTTGGGATTTTACTAGATGGTTTTTTTACAAAACATATAAAAATTAAAATTATGTCTCACGACACACACAATTTCTAAATAAAATTAAAAACCATAGAGTTATGAGTTACTTTTATCTGCCCTTATATCAAATCTTTTATATACAAGACCTTTTGACCTTTGACTCAGGCTGTTAAAAACCCTTATGAAAGATGCTACATTAATAACAGACTATAACTTTTTTGATGGCATTTTGACATAGTGGCTAAAAAATTTTTTCGTTTTGGGGAATCAATATTTTTTAAAAATTCAAGGTCACTATGGGTCTTCCGCGCGCCTAGCGCAGCTAACTTTTCTGAATTTTAAAAGTTTTAGTGCATACAGCACCTTTTCTACTTGTAAACTTTGGCAGCGCTATGTCGACGACTATTTTACTGGGACGGGGTCAAAGACTATTGGATGAATTTTTTTTTAACTTAATTCCGCCCCACTCTTGAATTCACCCTGAAAAAAACAGTTTACTGAAATAAATATCTTATTTAAAATTTTATTAGAGTCCCATTAATAAACACCCCTACCCGCTGTATTCCAAACTACAGAAAATTAAAAACTTCCCCCATCGATCAATTTTTCCGCACCTTAAAACGTTTATGGTTTTCCCAAAAGTCAAATGAAAAGGCTCGTCGCATCTCTCGTTCAATATGTAATCAAAGATGCAAGAAAGTAATAAAGTGAAACTGGTTAAAATGGGGCGAAATGGGTACAGTTTTGGTTTGGTTTTTAAGAGCAAAGGGAAGAGAGGAGTTTCTGAACAAAATAGTTAAGAAGCAAACCCAAGATTAATTTTTTTTAAAAGTATGACAAGCACTCCAACATCAAAAAGAATGCCATTCATAACTGCCCCATTACAATCTCCCCCAACATTTGGGCACTTGTTTAGGACAAACTACGGTTTATCTATAAACCCGGGGGGTAAAACTGTAGGTAATTAGTCTTCGATACATTCATATATATTGTCCCTATACAAGTTTCCTAAACAACAATATCTTACGTACCAACCAATGAACAATATCCTTGTTTTTATCGTGCAACAACTGTTGCCGTCGTATTATCAAAGGTTTCCAACAATAAAACAACCACATCAAGGATAGACCATATTCCAATTAAGGATACTGTATTTGCACCATGCGAACAATGTAATAGATATGTTTAACATGTCCATGTACACATGCTTATAAGTAGGTCAGGACCATCAGTCCAAGTAAAAGTCAGGAATAGAGAACACGAAAAGTGCTATTTATGAACTTTATAAACATAAAAGATGTCAGTGACGACATCAGTAAAATTTGTGAAACAACAGTCGCTAAGCACTTTTAATGAGTAGACCATGACATAATATTTGTATTTATCGTTGGTGTGCTACTTGAACACTTTAACTGCTTAGATCCCCATCAGAATAGTAACGAGGCTATTTTACAAAGCAGAAAAAAAGGGGCTATTGATTGCAGACAATGGATACCATTGCGCCAATAGAGTTAGAATGAATCCCTAAGCCTACGTGTCTATCTGTAATTAGGTACTACTCGTGATAGATGTTACTCGCCCTGTTTCTCTTCCCTATTAGTACCTGTATTATCTATTGTTTTATTATGATCTATATATATTAGCTAGAGTCGGCACGAGAGCACATATATACGCCAGAGTCGTGTCATATCCCCCTTAATTTCTAGAGGACAACCTTATTTAGTAGCAAACCTCTGGTCAGACTTCTGTAGATCTGGGAGTCGTTATCCGTTACTGATATTGGGAATATTAAAGAAGTTGCGTTGTTCGTGTTAAAAAACAACTTCTAAAATTGTTCCACAGGTCCAGTACAAAAACAGTTTACTATTTGCCCGAAGACAACTTATACCATATGTTTCCTATTCAGACTTTAATGCTTATTCTAAAATGTAACTTTATGATGAGTACATTTTAAGAGACTCAGCAAACTTCATTAAAATTATCTAGGGGAAGTAGCTCTGAATTGTGGAGAATTAATCATTTTCTTAGAGAAGGATGTGAATAATATCGTGGCAATGCACCTACCTCATTAGCTAAATCTGCCGTATGTTGGGGGTTATGCAGCAACCATTCCTCTCATCAGCTAACCTACTAGCATACTTTGCTAATTATCAGGATAAATATCCTAGGTGTACTATCTAAATAGCAGATTCTGCTGGACTGGGTCGAGCGCTGCTATTAGCTAATATGATGAACCTGAACCACAGTGTCGGACTGGGGGTCTGGGCCCAGTGAGTTGATCTTGGGTACGTAAAAAATATTACCCCGGCCTCGTCGTTGATAGAAATGCGGCCCCATGTTTTTACAACATAATAGCAGTGGTGCAAAACCAGAACGTGTATTGTATACAATAGCAAGTGAGTCCACATATCTTGTCTGTCTCACAACGATCTCTGTTCCAGTCTAGCATACATAGACACAGGGCTAAGTTCTCCATCCATATCCCTCCTACCCACCTCACCCCACATACAATAGCCCCCTCCACCCACAGTAAATATTAGTCCCCCTCCACTCCACATACAATACCCCTCCACGCGCACATACAATATCCCCTTCTGCACCACACATACAATATCCCCCTCCACCCACATACAATATCCCTCCTCCACCCACATACAATAGCCCCCGCTACCCACATACAATATCCCTCACCCCACATAACTATCTCCGCCACCCACATACTATAATCTCCCTCCACCCACATACATATCCCCATCCACCCCACATACAATATCCTCCCTCCACCCACATACAATATCCCCCTCCTCCGTTTCCCTTGGGTCACAGCACCTCTAGCCACACATCTAAAATACGACACACAGCAAGAAAGTATGAAAGTTGAACTCCCTATCACAGGGTCAAGTTGTTCCCTCACGATCTTACAATCAGGAGCACATGTAGCGCCTGCCACTTATGCACCGCCATAGAGAGACCACATAGTGGTCAGACACCAGCTCAGGTCTTTCATTACAGTTGAATACAGGCACTGATCGCAATATAGAAGTAACATAAACCCTCATTTACATCCAGGGCATCCCCCCCAACCACTCACCGAAGACGTCCTATCTGAGGAGATTCGTTTCTCTTCTCTGCATGAGTTGTATCTTATATGCCCATTTTCTTCTGCATCTGTGTCCACACCCCCCCGCCATGATGACATTGTACCCGCCTTACCGAACTCATTCCCTTCAGAAATTATACACAAATATCTTAGAATCCTCAATTTCCAGTCTATCCTGCTTTAAACCCAAGTTCCCACCCAGTTCTGTACAACTGTCCCAGTGTGGGAGAGGCGGGTACAAGCCATAACTTAAGAGGCCTAGACCCTAAAGGGGTTGGAAGGTGGGGAAAGGATCTAACGCCCCCTGGAGATAATACAGGAGTATACAAGGCAGTTAGGGACTCCTTTAAGGTAGTATAACTGGCAGTTAGGGTATACAGGACAGTTAGGGTCCCCTGTTAGGTTAGTATATACTGGCAGTTTAGGGCCGTCTTTAGGTATTTTACAAGCAGTTAAGGCCTCCTTTAGGTATCGTAAACAGGTCAGAATAGGGGCCCTTTAGACATACATGGCCAACTTCTCCAGCTAATTGTTGGCGGGGGTCCCGCTATTTGGGTCTCCTTCCCGCCCTCCCCGGGGGAGTTGGCATTTCCTCCCAGCCGCCTGCAAGGCGGCGGGGGTCCCTTTAAATTAACCTGCGGCGCAAGAGTAGCGGCTGGGTGCGCTACTCTTGCGCCTGACGCGTCCGGCTCCCTACAGGCGGTGTGAAGCGGGCGGCCAGTGGACCGCTCACACCAAGCCCGCGGTAACTGCACTGTGCGGGGAGGAGGGCCGGAGGGATCGCTCCCTCCTACCTCCTCTCCCTTTATGTACGGCGCCAGGTGTGTCTCCGCACATACATGTCAGCTGCGGCAGGCGGAAGTGAGACGCGCGCTTCAGGGGAGTGACGCGCGGTCTGCTCTCACTCTCCCCCTGCCGCCGCTGAAGAGATCGAACCAGGAGCTGGCCCTTGCAGCTGCAGGAAGCCTGGTTAGTGTATAGTGGATTTTATTATTTGTATTTTTATGTATCTGTTAGGGGGCTTGCTAGCCTGGCAACAAGATAGAGGCAACTACTCGCTGGCAACGAATGGGGCATCACCTGGCAACAATGGGGGCACTACTGGCAACAGAGGGGGCACTACCTGTCAACCAATGGGGGCTTCAGGCTGCAACAATGGGCATCACCTGGCAACAATGGGGGCACTACCTGGCAACAATGGGGGCTCTTCCGGGCAACAGAGGGGCAGTACCTGGCAACAATGGGGGCACTACCTGGCAACAATGGGGGTCTTCCTGGCAACAGAGGGGGCAGTACCTGGCAACAATGGGGGCACTACCTGGCAACAATGGGGGCGCTTCCGGGCAACAAGGGGGACATCTACCTGGCAACAGAGGGGACATCACCTGGCACAATGGGGCACTACATGACAACAGAGGGGGCACTACCTGGCAACAGAGGGGAATCTACCTGGCAACAGGGGGGGCAATACCTGGCAACAGTGGGGGGCATACCAGGCAACAGAGGGACATCTACCTGGCAACAGAGGGGGCACTACCTGGCAACAGAGGGGACATCTACCTGGCAACAGAGGAGGAACTACCTGGCTACAATAGGGGGGCATCTACCTGGCAACAGAGTGGGCACTACTGGGCAACAATGGGGGCACTACCTGGAAAACAATGGGGGCACTACCTGGCAACAGAGGGGACACTACCTGCAACAGAGGGGCACTACCTGGCAACAATGGGGGCACTACTGGCAACAGAGGGGGCATCTACCTAGCAACAGAGGGGCACTCCCTTTGGCAACAATGGGGGCACTACTTGGCAACAGAGGGGGCACAAACTGGCAACAGAGGGGGCACTAGCTTGCAAACAATGGGGCACTACCTGGCAAACAATGGGGGGCACTACCTGGCAAAATGGGGGCACAACCGGGCAACAGGGGGGACTCTACCTGGCAACGAGGGGGGAAATCTACCTGGCAAAGGGGGGCACCCCTGGCAAAAATGGGGCACTAGCTGGCAACAGGGGGGGCACTACCGGCAAAAGGGGGGCACCCCGGCAACATGGGGGCACCCCCGGCAAACAAAGGGGGCCCCCTACCGGCACAGAGGGGAAATTACTTGGCTACAAGGGGGCATCACCGCCTGAAAGGGGGGCACTACTTGCTTATGGGGGGTTACTACCTGCTATAAGGGCATCTACCTGGCTTTCCTTCCAAAGCCGTTATGCAGTAGGTGAAGTGGGAGTGGCATTTGAAGGGGGCGAGGCATACCGAAAGAATGGGCGTTCCATCAAATTTTTGCCGCGACGCCCCTACGCCACCGCATCTAAAAACTCCTGCTTTTTCATTTTCAAAAGTTAGCAACAATAGTCCACATATCACTGTGTCTCTCCGCACTATCAGTCTTATTTTATAAGGAGCTGTATAACATACCACATGCTGCATTTCAATCTAATCTGACACTGATCTTTCCACAGCTGGAGATGAATTACAGCTTTCTAAGAACGCACAGATCTGCGTGTTATGCAGGAGGAGTTTAAGCACAGGGTCAAACTGTCCATGTTTTTCTCATTGTAACAATCAGCTGCAGTCAGTTTCAGCTAGGGTGTGTAAACAGAAAATGCTACGCCCCTATCTCTGAGTCCCATTCTGTTTAATCGCTCCGTGAATAGACCCAGGGGCTTGTACAGAATGAAATGAGCTCCCAGCTAGTGAAAATGCAAAGGAGAGGGATTAGACCCACACTGGATATCAGGTAAATAAAAACACAAGAATAAGGGGACACTGATAGGAACAAGGCAGCTAGCTAATGACAACCAAATTGCAAAGTTGCTTGTTTTCACTGTCCCCTTATTCTGAAGACCATTTAATGAAACGATAACACCCCTTTAAGGGGTTACAAATATACTGCTAGTAGATAAACTATTATCTACCATCATTTATAAAGAAAAAAAATCAGCATCTATATACAAAATGTGAATGCTGTTGTCAGTATGCATTTAACCCTAGCACAGCTTTCCAAGCGACTAGGGAGCAATGCCTGCACCTGTAATTCCTGTTGGTTTGTCACCACCCAGAGAGACAGGCTTCTTCAGGAGATCCTTGGATTGACAGGTCTCCAGCTACTCAGCCATAGAGGGCCTGTCACACCTCTCCAATAGGGAGGGCCCGGAGGCAGCCTCCAATCAACTACTTGGGGCGGTATGGACCGGGCAATCCCCCCATTTATAAACCTGCCGAGATCCTTCAGGGCTTTTGCCTGGATATTTCCTGGTGTGTTGTTTTCCGATGTTTGTAAGTTTGCTTCTTACTCCGCCGTTTAACTGAACCTTGGGCTTGTTTTTCCTGACCTTCGCTTTGCTTCCAAATTTGGTACCATCGCTCCCCGACCATGTTCAACCTCTTGGCGTGCCTTCCGTTTATTCTCTTGTCTTTGCCCGTTTTTTTGGCATTATACGTTACTTGAACGAGTTGCAGACTCGGACTGTCGACCGCGTTTCTTCCTCCTGACGGCCCCAGCATTTATCACACAGGGAACTGACGCCCAGCTTGCCGTCTGCCGCCTAAGGCAGCACGTCAAGTAGGGCGGGGACAGGTGCCCGGGTTTCCAGTTAGGGCTCACTGTAACCTCCATGATGTGTAAATTATCACAGGCCCAAACCCGTTACTTGCTCTTACTGCTCTCCACGCAAAATTAACTCCCATGACAGCCTGGTAGAGCAATGCAGTGCTTACTCAGCTAGTCCAGGATCTGGCGCTAAAGGGTACAGTCAAACAAAGACTTTCCCCTAATCAGAGTTTTATTACCACAATACCTTCTGCACATGTGGAAACCTTCTATTCAGGCTACCAGAACAGGTTTCTCAGGTGCAGGAAGGCCTTTTCTGACATATAGGGAGGGATGTACGCCTGTAATTTAGGCTCCGCCCACATACCTCCTGTAATGAGGTAGAGAGAGATGAATTGTTATGTCCCTTCTCCAGGATTCTCCCCAGGAGTGGGCATTTTCTTTGCCACTGATTCACTGGAACTGTCTTTCCGTTCTTTGTCTCCTTACGGATACTCTTTGATGATCCAGAAAGGGAAGCTGTGGCCGAGACCCAGCTTGACCACCTTGAGGCAGGAATAAGAGGACTGTGGAGGAGTAATTGCTCCGAATTTCATCGTGGTAGTGTTCCGTCGGGTGGAATGACCCAGCTTCTCCGGTGCCGAGTTTAAGGTTAGGACTAGGTTGACGCAAGTTAAGGAATATTTTGGTGGCTTCCCTAAAACCCCAGTACATCTGATGAGGCGATGGCCAGGCCTGTCGTCTGGACAGACGTTTTAGGAGAGACGTCAGGAAAAAGCTCTGCTCCGCTCGTCCACACCATGTTCACCACCCGGACCCCTATTCCTGAGATGACCCCCCGAGGACCAATGTAAGTGGGGCTTCTTTCTCCATGACCAACAGGACTTCCCTCGTCGCATTTCAAGGACTGTGCTACTACTGTGGTGGAGACGGGCACTTTTTCC
This sequence comes from Phyllomedusa bahiana, assembly GCA_025379985.1. Taxonomy (NCBI): domain Eukaryota; kingdom Metazoa; phylum Chordata; class Amphibia; order Anura; family Hylidae; genus Phyllomedusa; species Phyllomedusa bahiana. The sequence continues at coordinate 12,531 of JAODAL010012927.1, read as the reverse complement.
GGAAGTGCCCCCACCACAAGGAAGACCAGGCCGGAAAGCACCATCGCCTAGGTGACGGGCAGAACGTCATCCTAGGTGAACAGGGTATTCCCCTATTGTATTCACAAAGTTTTGCTACCAGTAAAAATCTCATACCTTTCTATGTCTGGTTCTGTGAATGCGTTTTTGAGTTCTGGAACGGCTTCCAATATTATTGATGCGTCGTCTGGCCTACCTTGGAGACCGCTATATGATTCCCTGTCGGTAGGGGCCTATTGATACTACTCCGTTGAATAAGGGCACAATCCAACATAGTACTCCTGATCTTGAAATGATGATATAGTCTTACAACTGAGAAATGTAATTCTATTCAGCATGGAGGGGCAGCCCGCTGAATGTTGTCTTGTGGTTGCCCTTGCTTCAAAACACAACCCTGTGCTTGACTGAATTCCTGGAGAATTAATCAAGTGGGGACTGTAGTGCTTGTATAAATGTCTCCAATTATACATTGGCAACACAGAGGGTAGAACAAATTCCTGTTTTTATACGTGGGTTTGGCAGAAGTTTTTTCAAAAACACAGCCTGAATGCTACTCCCTTAATAATCTTATGATGTGCCATTGACCTATTGCCTGGAGTAAAGTTTCCTAAGGGCAGGATATACAATTTATCTGGTCCAGAGAGACTTGCTGTCACGGGGGTCGCGGGCTCCGCTGCCCCCTGCGACCATCTCCCCGCTCGCAGGGGGTCCGGCGCGGCGGCCAGCGACTACCCCTCTGCTGGCTCGGCCTCGGCGCCGCCTCTCTTACCCGGCCCCGCGCTCCGGTGAAACGCCGCTCCTGCCAGTCCCGGCCGTCCGTGCGCGTAGGCCGCCGCTTAAGGCGCGCGCGCCGCGCCGGCTTCTCTAAATTTAAAGAGCCAAGTGTCCCGATAATTGGTTTATTGTCGGCGCTGGTTCTAATTTAAGGTATCCGCCCCCAGTTACTTCCTGCCAGTCTATTGGTGTGCTTACCTAGTATCTAGAGAAATATCTGTTCCGTCCCTGATTAACCCGAGACCAGTCCGCCTGCTTACGTTTCCTGACCTTGCCTGTTGCCGCCTGCCCTGACTCGTCTGGCCTGCCTCTGACAACGAACCTCTGCAGCCTGCCTGACCTTCTTGCCTGTTCCCCGGACTTCACTCCTCCGGATTACGTTTCTGTACCAACCAAACGCTGAACCCCGGGCCGCCATCGCAAGCAAGTCACGTCAGGAGTAAACGACCTGGTAGCCTCACGCCGCAGGAAGTCCATCCCGCTTTTTCGGCGGGCTCTGGTGAAAACGGGGCTACTTAGATTTCCGTTCCCTGCGTAGCCTTAGCTATCAGCGGCGTGCGTTGGCCCAGCGGATCCACGTCCCGCATTACAGTACAGACTGGCCATGGATTACCTCTGCCTGATCTCCGGGACATCTCTACAGCTGTCGCCCAGCAGAGTCAACGCCTCGACCAGCTTGCGGCCATGATGCAGAACCTGGCGACTTGTCTGCCTCCACGTCTGCCGCCTCCTGCAACCTGCATCCGTTGCTCCCGTCATCCCATGCTCTAACCTGCTCGGGGCATTTCTCTGCATTCTGCCACTCCCCTCACGCTAACGATGGAGATCCCAAGAAATGCCGTGGGTTCATCAGCCATGCTCATCCACCTCGAAATGATGTGGCATCAATTCCCTACAGAGCGAGCCAAGGTGGCCTCCATTATCAGCCTCTTGTCCTGGAGAATCCTTGGGGCTTGGGCAACGCCACTATGGGTTCGAGGGGATCCTCTGACAGCGTAACTCTCCAAACCTTCCTCCGGGGTTCCGCACATTCTTTGAGGAACCAAGCCCACATCTTCGGCTGCCGCAGCGCTGCACCGCTTCTCAGGGGCGACCCCACAGGCGGTCAATTATTCGGTGCAGTTTCGCACTCACGCCTTCGGAGCTGGCCTGGAAACAACAAGCGTTGGTGGCGACATTTTGGCAAGCCTCTCGGCGAAATCAAGGACGAGCTCGCCGCATCGGGATCTAACCAGCTGCCTTGTATGATCCAATTCCATTTGGCCAACCCGAGTGGGTAATTTTCCGCTTCGGGCCGAAAGGCCAACAAGAGCTTCCGCCTACAACGGGAAACCGTTCGTCCCACAAATGCGCCTGTATTATACCTTTCCCCCACTTATTGGCTCCCACGTTCCAGCGTCACACATCTTCCTCCTTCAACGTCTCTGAAGAGGAAACCTATGCAGGTCGAGAGAGCCCACCTGTCCTCAGGAGGACGATCTCACGTCGTCTTAACGCAGCTGTGCTTCTATTGTGGCGGATCTGGCCATTTCATTGGGGACTGTCCGGTCGCCCGGGAAACTTCCGCACACTAGGTCTCGTAGAGAGGCAACCCTAGTGTCAGAACGCCTCTCCCCAGTCTGAACCATGCCCCGTATAAATTGGTGCTCTCTCCGGACAGCACCTTTCCAGGCCAACCGCCTTTAATTGATTCAGGACAGCAGGGAACTTTCATAAGCCACGAACTTGTGACCAGGTTTCGTACTTCCTGTGACAACCCGTTGCTGAAAACCCATGTTCGTTTCTCCTCGGCTTAGTGGCGAATGGCCTTAAGACGCTATCCGCTTCCGTACGGCACCCCCTCTTCTTGCAAATGGGGCTCTTCACAAGGAGACATTGCGACTTTTTAGTCCTACCTCGATCCTCCTCGGAGATCCTTTTGGGCCTTCCTTGGCTACAGGAACCATACCCCGACTTTGGATTGGAGCACAGGGGAATCATAGCGTTGGGGGTTCCGCGTGTCTCTCCTCTTTTGTGCTGACCAAGCCGCAACTCACGTCCTCAATTCGCCTCCCCGAAGTCTGCCAAGCCTCCTCAGGTCTACCTTCGCCTTACTGGGACTTTGCGATGTCATTTTCGGAGAGTCAGGCTGAAACGCTTCCTCCACACAGGCCTTATGATTGTCCCAATGACCTTCAACCTGGACTGTACTCCTCCCAGATGCCGGGTTTAACCCTCTCTCCTTCCGGAGACTAAGCGCGTTGTCTGAGTACATCAAGGAGAACCTCCGCAAATGGATACATCCGTCAAATCCCCGACTCCTGCCGTCTGGAGCCGCTTTCTTCTTCGTGGAGAAAAAAGACGGGACCCCCTCCGGCCCTGCATCGAGATTATCGGGCTTGAATAAAATAACCATAAAAAAACCTACCCGTTGCCCATGATCTCCGAACTCTTTGACCGCCTGCGTGGGCCGAAAATATTTTCTAAACTGGATCTTCGAAGGGCCTAAAATTTCATAATCCGCATTAGGGAAGGCGATGAATGGTAAAAACCCGGCATTTAATTACCCTGGGGGGGCGGCCATTTTGAGTATTTGGTTATGCCTTTCGGTCTCTGCAACGCCCCGCAGTTAATTTCAGAAATTTTGTCAATGAAATCTTTCAGGACCTACTCATGTCTGTGTAATCGTCTACTTGAGGACGATATCCTCATCTTCTCCAAGATCTCGAACACATCGCCACCCACGCACGTCCGCCAGGGTCCTCAGGCGACCCGCTCGTCATCAGCTCTTTGCCAACCCGAGAAAGTGTCTTTTGAACGTACCAGCTTACCCCTCCAAATTGTACAATCGTCTCAGATAGGGGTTTCCCAGATGGATCCTATCCAAGTCTCCGCGTGTTGCAATGTCCACAACCCGGTGGCCTCCTTGGGCCAATCCGACGTTTGTTTAGGGTTTGCTAATTATTACAGGACAATTTATTCCCCTCTTCCTCTACACTTGTGGCTCCCTTGAGGCTCTAACTCGAGAACGCCAATCCCAAGTTCTGCCCCCAGAAGCTCCAATACGCCTTCCAACCCGGCTCAAAGCTGCATTATGCAATCGGCGCCGGACCCTTTCCTCGCCCAGACCCTAACCCGTGCCGTTTAATCTGGAAGTAGATGCCTCTTCAGTCGGAGCGCTGGGCTGCCTGCTGCAGAGATCCTCCTCCGGTAAACTTCGAAACCTGTGGTGTATTTTCTCCAAAACATTCTCACCTGTGCGAGAAGAATTATACCATAGGTGAATGCGAGAATTAAACATGGCCACAAAGTGGCTCTGGAAAGAAAAGCGTCACCCTGCTGGAGGGGCTCAAAACCACCCTATTGATATCTCGACAGACCACAAGAACCTACCTGTATCCTGCAGTTCGGCTCATCGCCTGAACCCCTGGCAGGCCAGGTGTCACGTATATCTTTGGCCGTTTTGGACTTCCGACTACATTTTCGGCCGTCCGAGAAAAACGTCAGGGCGGACGCTCTCTCACGTGACCTCTGATACGGTGGGTCTCGAGCCTCCTCCCCAGCACGATTGTCCCCCCTGAGCTGACTCGTCCACTGGGCAGCCCCCGTGGATCTCCACGCCTCCTCCCTGGAAGACGAATGTGCCGGCCTGCCTTGCGCCCTAGAGTCCTAAGTGGGGACACGCATTCTCGTCACGGCTGGGCACCCAGGAGTATCCATAGTCGCTACAACTGATGCTCCGCTATATACTGTGGGCCTACTCATCTTCAGCGATGTCATGGACTTTGTTCTAGCCTGGCACCTCCTGTGCCAGGAATAAGGTCCCTCGTTCCTCAAACCCGCGGGCCTTTCTTCATCCTCTCCCTGTGCCGGAAAAACCCTTACCCATGTAGCCATGGACTTCAATACTGGACCTCTTGCCGTCCTCATCCGGAACACGGTCATCAGTGTTCGTGAACCGACCGTTTTTCCCAAATGGAGCTCACTTTTCCCACTGCTGGGTTACCCTCTGCACTCAGCTGGCCCATATTTTTTCAGTCACAGTTTCCGTCTGCATGGTCACCCGTTATACAGTGTCCTCTGACAGGGGAGTCTCCAGTTCATTGCAAAATTTTGGCGGGCTTTGTTGTGGTCAATTGGCAGGTTCGCTTAGGACTTCCTCATCCGCATACCACCCTCAAATGAACGGGCAATGGTAGAGAGTGTTAACCAGGCTACTGTATCCACCCTGGGGCAGCATTAGTGTCCGCCCTCAGGAAAAATGGTCGGACTTCTCCCCTGGGCAGAGTTATCTTATAGCTCTATATAGATCGGAATCCGCATGGGGCCTCCCCTGTTTTGTCGTGTTTGGGTTACATCCCCACCCCGCCCCTTCCCCCTGTGCTACACTCGATGATACAACATGTCCCGGCGGTGGATTCCCAAGTAAAGGACATCAAAGTCTCTCTGGCAGCTCACACGACGGGCCCTGTTACGGGCTTCAGCTCGCACTAAAGACCAGGCAGAACAGATACCGTAGGCCTTTCCCCTTATTTGAGCCATGGCGATAAGGTTAGGCTATCCAGTGCACAATATATTTCGCTTTAGGGTTCCTAGCTACAAGAGTAGGTCAAAATACAGGTACCCTTTGAGGTAACTGCAATGTCTAAACCACGGTGTACCTACAAGCACCGCCTGCCTCCTACCCTGTGCGCATCCCGAACCCATCCTTCCTATGTCCTCCCCCCTCAAGGCCGGTGATGCTGAATCGCTCTTCCGTGTCTTCCCCAGGTGGTCCTGTCTCTCTCGACCTTCTCCAGTGCCCACTCTGATAATAACTTGAGGTCAAGGAGGTGTTGGCACAGAAGACAGAGATGGAAGCGGTTCTTTCTCATTGACAGGAAGGGGTTCGGGCCAGAGAGAGCGGTCGTGGGAACCGGTAGCCAACCTGACCTCCTGACCCTCCACTACTAAGTTTCATAAAAAAGAGGGGAGACCTACGGAGGGGGTACTGTCACGGGGGTCTCTGGCTCCGCTTGGCCCCCACGATCATCTCCCCGCTCGCAGTGGGTCCGGCAGGCCGGCCCGCTACCACCCCTACTGCAGGCTCGGCCCGGCGCCGCCTCTCATACCCGGCCGCGCTCTCCCGGTGAACGCTGCTCCACGCCTGTCCTGGCCGACGTGGCGTGGCCGCCGCTTAAGGCTCGCTTAGCGCGCCGGCTTCTCTAGATATAAAGGGCCAGTGTCGCCGATAATTGGTTTATTGTCGGGACGCTGGTCTTATTATAAGGTATCCAGCCCCCAGTACTTTCCTTGCCAGACTGTTGGTGTTGCTTACCTAGGTGTCTAGAGAGTATTGCTGTTCTGTCCAGATTACCCGTTGTACCAGTCCCGCCTGCTTACGTATCCTGACCTTGCCTGTTTGCCGCCTGCCCTGACCGCTGCCTGCCTCTGACCACGAACTCAGCTGCCGCCGCCCTGACCTTCTGCCTGTCCCGACACGCCTCCAGGATTACGTTTCTGTACCAACGCTGTACCCCGCGCCATCGCAAGCAAGTCACGTCAGGTAACGACCTGGTAGCCTCACGCCACAGCAATTTCCATCCCGTTTTGCGGCGGGTTTGGGGTAAAACCGGGGTGCTACTTAGATTGCTTCCCTGCCGGGCTTAGCTATCAGCGCTTGCTTGGGCCCCACGGATCCACTCCCGCATTACACTTGCCAAAGCAATACATTGCAAAAAGTCTATAAAGGGTCTACCCCCTCAGTGCCCCCTATGGGGGGGGGTTTTTCTTTTTTTGGGGAAAAAGGGATGGAGGCCTCCGTCCATGCTTTGATTCCCGAGAACTTAATAAATAACAGTAAAAAACCAAGACCCTTTACCTTGACCCGGATCTGTTCATCAAACCCAGGGGCATTGTTTTTTCTAACGCCCGAAGGGACCATAATCTTTTTCTATTAGAGAGGGGATAGGGGAAAACCGTTTTTTTAATACCCCGAGGGCCTTTTTGAATATCGGTTATGCCATTTGGATTTGAAATTGTCATATTGTGCCTAAAACACCCCCGTTTTTTGGGTTTTGGGGGGGGGTTTCCTTTTTATTCATTTTTAATGTGAACTGGGTTTATTTTGTGCCGGGCAAATTGATTCCTGGCCAACGCCCTGGCCGGGAATCTCCAGCACATCGTGTTAATTTTGTTCCTTTTTGATACAGCCTTCTTCTCCTATTGGGTCTTTTTTTCCTTCTGCCTATTCTTAGTCTACCTTTATCTGTTTCCTTTAAAAGGGTTTCCCTGTTTCCCTTTCCGGCCTTGCCTGCATTTTGGCTCATTGCCCAATTTTCGCCTGCTCTTTCTGTTGCTTCGTGATCGCCTGCCTTTTTTTTTGCACAGGTTATTTCTTTGTCCACGTTTTACCCGCTGCCCATATTGTTGCTGACTTTGGACCCCCCCGGTTATCTCTTTGTCTCCGATTCTGTACCTTGCGCTTGTTTTGTTGCCGATTTTGACCGCCCAAATTTACTTTTTATTGTTCGTGCTGTTTGTCCTGTCTGTGTCGCACCTATACCAGTGCGCCTCATCTTTTTTGGGGGCCCCGGCTTTTTTAAAGGATTCGGGTTCACCAAAGGCAGGGACAGAGCGGGGAATGTCAGGGCCTCACTTGTCTTGTCTTTGTGTGCGTCCCTGACGTCCCTGAGAAAAGCTCCTGCTGTCTTCCGAACTGGTAAATGATGTTTTCGTGAACTCATTGGTTGTTGATGGGGTTTATTGGATACTTTTTAATAACTCTAAAATTGGTCGTCGCAGTTAAACATGGCGACGGGTCTTCAATCTTAAAAAGAGAAAAATTTTTTTTGTAAAATTTGAAAATGTTTTTTTGGTTGCGGGGAAGTCCCTTTTCCCTAGGGATATCCAAACTCATTTCGGAGGACCCCTGTAAAATTCAAGCAATTCTCGATGGGGCCCCCCTTCCTCCCCTGAACCCCTACAGCGTTTTTGGGTTTTTTGCAAATTTATTACCGAAGATTTTTTTCGTAATTTTTTTTTTGTTAAACCTTTTGATTATATACAAAAAAAGGGGGGAACTTTAATAACGGGCAACCTGAGGCCATAGAGGCATTTAAAAAACTTAAGCATTTTTTTGTATCAGCTCCTGTTTTGTCCAAGAAATCATACTAAACCCTTTGTGTAATTTTTTTTTTTTTTTTTTTTTTTTTTTATGCTTCTGAGTATGGTGCAGGGGCAGTCCCTCCCCCAGGGACCCCACATGACCAATCTCCCCCTTGTCCTTCTTTTGCAAAATTTTTCTCGCAAAAAGGTTTTTATGTTTTGGGGGAACCCGGGAGTTTTTGGGCTATTAAGGGGGCCCGGGAAATGGCGCCCATCCTTAAGGTCCCCCAGCAGAAGTCAGGGTCCTTACGATCATAAAATTTCCACCTTTTTGGAGAAACCAAAAGGTTGAATCCCGCAGGACGGGGGGCATTATTTTTTACTCGCTTTAATTTTGTTGTTACTTACAGACCATTTTCTAAAATTTTTAAACCCGATGGCTATCTAGAAGCTCTGTGCAGCCACGCATCCCAGGGGGACCGGTACCCTATATTCCCAAAGACTGTTTTTCAGCTTTTCCCCCCTGATTTAGCCCTGAGATTAAGACCCCCCAGGATATAAATGCAAATCGTCCTGTTTCGAAGGTCTTTTTTTCCCCAGCTTTTCGGCTACGAGTATTAAAAAAATTTCCCATGGTTCCGTTTTTTCGGAATCCTGGGGTTCTGGCCAAAGGGGTGTTTTCTATTTACGGTGGCCATAAATTCCCTCGTGATTTTGGGGGGCCTAGGGCATTTGTGAAGCCGCGTCGGGGGCAAAGGTTCCCAGAACTCGTCCCCCTGTGAATTTTGGGCCCTCACCTGTACCGAACATCCATGGACCAAACTCCATGGGATTTATGAGGGATCTTCCTCCTTAAAGGGCAAAAAAGGGTTATTTGGGTTGTAGTGGACCGTTTATAAAATGTCCATCTTTTCCCCTTTTAAAGGGGGTTTCCGTCTCCAAGAAAATTGCTGAACTCTTTATCCCGCCATTTTCAAACTGCATGGTTTACCAAGATATAGTTTCTGATAAGGGGTTCATTTGTTTCCAACTTTGGGGAGCCTCTGCAAGGTCGGGTTCACCCTGTCCCTTTTCCCCCTGCCTTTTTACCCTGAGATAATGGGGGGGACGGAAAGGGAAAAACCCAAAAGGGAATGCAAAAACTCCGTTGTTAGTCTTGATCAGCAAGCAGTTGGGTAAAAACTTCCTTTTTGGTTGAATTTTGCTATTAAAATCAGGATGTAGCTTGTCTGGTATTCAAACCCTTTTACTGTAATTATGTTTTTACCCCAAGGGGATGTATCATTTTCCAGTGTACTTCATCAAGCAGGGTGGATGTTTCATTAAAAAAAATTGTGCACAGTCTGGGCCCAAGTTCAAAAACTTGGGTTTAAAGCTCGAACTCCAAAAAGGAATTGTGATAGACGCGTCTTTGTTCTAAAAAGGGTTTGCTGTTGGGGAAAGGTATGGTTTTTCCACCCGAAATCTTCGTTTTTAAATTCCCTCGGTAAACTTTGCTCCGCGATTTGTGGTCCATATGTGTTAAAAAGGTGGTTAATCCGTGGCATACCCGCCAAATTCCCGTTTGTTTTCGCATAAAATTGTTTCTCGCTCACCCTAAAAGGGCATCCCGTCCCTGACTTCGTCCTCTGAACCCCTCCCCCAGTTAGTATTGAGGGGGAGGGAGTATGAAGTTTGCCGAATCTTAGATTCACCAGAGTTCAGAGGTCTTTACAATACTTTTTTCACTGGAAGGGATATGTCCTGAAAGGTCTGGGGTTTCCCGCTAAATCACCTGCTGGGATTTGATCAAGGAATCCACGCTTCCCCAGACAAACCCCAAAACCCGGGAAGGCCCCGTGGCCCCTCCTAAAAAAGGGGGGGTCTGTCGTATGCCCTTTTCCTCTCACTTCCAAGAGACAGGCTTCGGGACCTTTGATTGACAGGTCTCCAGCTACTCTGCATAGAGGGCCTGTCACACGCTCCAATAGGAGGGCCCAGAGGCTGCTCCAATCAGCTACTGGGGTGGTGTCCGGGCAATCCATATAAACCTGCAGAGATCTTCAGGCTTTGCCTGTGATATTTCCTGGCTGTGTTGTTTCCAGTGTTTGTAAGTTTGCTTCTCCCGTTTAACTAACCTTGGCTTGTTTCCTGACTTCGGCTTGCTTCCTGATTTGGTACCTCGCTCCCGACCGTGTTCAGGCCTTTTGGGGTGTCCTCCGTTTATTCTCTTGTCTTCCGTTTTTTGGCATTACGTTACTGATCTATTGCTGACTCGGACTGTCTGACCCTTCTTCCTCCTGACGGACCCAGCACTTTATCAGCACAGGGACTGTCGCCCAGTTGCCGTCTGCCGCCTAGGGCAGCACGTCAAGTAGGCAGGGACAGTGGGCCGGGTTCCAGTTAGGGCTCACTGTACCTCTCTTGACTTGACAGCTGTATTTAAATTCCAATGTTTCAGAGAGGCAGGATTATGAGAATAAATCTTTCTTAGTCAGTGGTGAAGCAGCAAAATGGCTTACTGACATATTTCAGATATAGATGCAGGACTTAGCAATAGGTCTGATATTCAGGCACTAGTAAGCTGTGACATGCTTCCATAGATAGAGGCATTCCCTCTTCTTACAGTGTGCAGCCAGAGTAAAAAATTACTCATTGTTCAACACATTTTTTTATAACTTTTTGGTTATTTTTTAATTTTTCATATCATTTTTAAACAATCCTGAAAGTCTGCAGTTTTCACTTTTGCCACTAGGCTTAATAATAGTCTGACACTTCCTGTTCTGTAGAGAAAGATTTTCAGTAGTCTGCTCATTATCAGCAGAAGCGGGATTACAGTGAAAGGAGACACCAATGTGTAAAGATAGCACAGAATCCACTATTCACAATAGGAGATTCACCGTCTCCCCATCTCTGCACTCTGATTTCTTCCCAGGTCACAGAGCATGACAAGAAAACTCCTATAGAAGTCAATGGAACTGACTCAGTATTAAGGATTCTATATGCATGAAGCTGCTGTAAACATCATTCTGACTGCTGTTAAAAGGAGTGCAAGCAAGAATGATGTCCCCACAATCATATATAGATGATTGAATTGAGAAATCTACAATCAGAAAATAAAAACAGCTAAGAAAAAAGAAAAAAACATGCATTAATATATGTCTTGTTAATATATGTCTTGTTTTAATAAGTAAAAAAAAAATGGTGACCTCCCTCCTTGTCCCTCATCATTCTGTGTGAGCAGTGGAAGAGAGAGGATGTTACATCTCGGCAGACCTCCTGCAGTGGTCAATTCCTCATGCCTGCAGAGCTGTCACCTCCACAAGTTCCTTGTAACCAGAACACCTGTATTGGTGTAAAGTTATACATTCAGCCTGAACTGATGAAACAAGTGTAAGGAATGGAAAGTGCTCCTCCCTCTACCTCTTCCATGATAAATGAGGGGTGAGCAGATCTTTTTGAGTGAGGTTACAGCTCTGTGATATATATGGTTATATGACAGAGGGAGATAAGCTGTGCTCTGTTATATACAGGGTTATATGATAGATAAAAAGAGCTGAGCTATGTGATATATAGGGTGTGGCAGAGTGACTACAGGTAGTTGCCTGTTTCTGCCACGAGACGGAGTTATACCGGAGATGTGTAAGCAACACGCCACCAAGGATACTTGGCCTTTGTGGGATAGGAGCCAGCCATATGTATTGTCAGCCACACTAAGTGGTTGGCAGATGTTTATTTTGGTTGTTCTGGGTTGGCTCTTATTGGGAGGAGACAACGTGTTGGGTGTTTACCCTCCGTGTTCCAGGCCAGGTTTTGGATAGGTCTCTGGATTCCTATAAAAGGCCTGGGCATGCAAGTGTACAGGGGGTGTGGTTTGCTTCCTGCAGTGGAGCGACGGGAGAGCTAAGGAGAGGCTCTTGCCCCAGGAGCTTGAGGTTAGCCAGTGGCTGACTTGTAGAAGCTGAACCAGTAGAGGCTGGTAACACTGCGTTGTGTGACTGGACATTAGGTTCAGACCCCATGTAGAGAGGGAATCCGCATGTATAGTAAGTGGCCAGACAGCCAGACTTTTGTTTAGAGTTTTGTTTCCTGTATTTTTTTCTGTGCCTCAATAAAACTGGTTGAGGCCAGTTAAACGCAAATCCTGTGTCAAAGTGAAATGTGTGGAAGTGTCACCCGTTTTCACCAAAGGATGGCGATCCAAAAGCGGAATACCCCTTGGGACGGCCCTAGATGGCAGCTGATTGTGAGTGAGTTGTCACAAGGATTATATGATTGAGGAGAGTAGCTGTGCTCTTTGATATATAGGGTTATATGATATAGGAGAGAAGCTGAGCTCTGGGATATATAGGGTTATATGATAGAGGGAGAGAAGCTGAGCTCTGTGATATATAGGGTTATATGATAGCGAGAGGAGCTGAGCTCTTTGATATATAGGTTTATTTGATAGAGGAGAGACGCTGAGCTCTATGATATATAGTTATATTATAGAGGGAGAAAAGTTGAGCTCTCTGGTATATAGAATTATATGATAGAGGGATAAAAGCCGGGCTCTGGGATATATAGGGTTAGATGGGCAACAGAAAAGAGATGAGCTTTTTTGATATTAAGTTTATTATGATAAAAGGAGAGAAGCTGAGCTCTGTGAATATATACGGTTTATAAGATAGAGGAGAGAAGTTTGGCTTGTTTTAT